>JAIUZE010036901.1:0-12144 GCA_022085475.1 Heliosperma pusillum | reverse complement strand
ACCGCCGTCAAACGACAATAACGTCAAACTCTAGTCAGCCAACCGTTATTGATTTACGTTAATCAACTGACTAATCATATATATAGTCAATAAATATCTCAATTGTATTCCTTAATAAGATTTATTATGTGGCGCACTATTGTGGAGGACACCTACTCCAACAAGGGTTTCGAGGAGAAGAGGTCGGGCATTAAACACATAGGTAAAAAATAGGAAGTTGTAGCCGTCATGCTCGGATCAGCACACTTACCCGATCGGGTACACACTTACCCGATCGGGTATGTGGTCTTCTAGAAGCTCTTGACTAACGTTTCATCTTCCTTTGCTTTGACTTGACTTCCAACATCCCCCTTGACCTCTTGAGTTGGGTTTGTTGATAGGGTTTGATGTAAAGCGACGATTGCTTCCGCCTAATTGATTGATCTTCCGACAACTACGAAACTGTCTTTGCTTCTTCTCTCTTTCGAATTAGTGAACCTTCTTGAAATGCCTTACACATGGTCAAGCTTTCTTCTTCGAATCGTCGGGTTCTAGGCAAATGCTCGGGAATATAGAAAAAGGTCGTAGAAACGTCACTTTCCCTACAAAACAAGTTAGAACACACGAATTCGCCTAGAAGACGATATTAGCTCATAAAATGGCTTAACAAAGCACAAATGACATACAAAACCGAGCTAAACTGGGGGTTAAAATCATACAAATATTCACTTATCACGTGACCCTCTCCTGCAGATTACAATCTATGGACCCTAGTCGATGCTAATTAGGTTTGAATGGTTATGTTGATGACTTGAGGTCTCGTGATTATGGAATATTTCAGTAAAAATCTAATGATTGAAAATGTTGAGGTGTAACTTGGGTAAATTACATCCTCTTGAGGATTAGATTATTAGTAGAGTTAGTACTAGCGAATTCTTGTAGATCTTCTTGCCGACTTCATCGTGAATCTTCCTATCCCTAAGAGTTCGATTTGTTTCGTTTTTGCGTGTTTTGTATATATTTGGTTACCCTGAATTGTGTGTGAATTGTACGAGTCGCTCTATGTACGTGTAATGTCCTGTTATTTGATTTTATCTTTAATAAAACCTTCAAATTTCCATACTATATTTCTAATTTAACGTTTCAAAGAAGTTTAAAGATGATTTGTGTAACCTCTTTTTGGAGAAAATAGATTTCTTTCCCTTTTATATTTGGATTTTGTGTTTGGTTGGATGTTTGGACTTGTTATTGGAGACGTCTGGTGACTAGTCCTGCACTTACTAACACTTGTTTGAATTTCGATTTTACTATTTCGACTTTGATTTGGATAATTTGAGTTCTCGTTCGCGACGGGCACTCTTGTGATTCGTAAATAAAGTTTCGCTCTTATGAAAAATTTCCTTAAACCGTTTTCGAGAAGGACATCATTTCATAAACGTTTTTTTTTTCCTTATAAAAGTTTTCGTATTAATTTTGAACTTGATACTTTTGTTTTCTACTCTCAAGTTTCGAGGACGAAACTTTTTAAAAGGTGGGGTGATTGTAACACCCGCAAATGTACCCTGTTTTTATAAGTAAAATATTTTACGGATACTTTTCAGCAAAATTTAGTTTTTGTTTAGAATTAAATTTATCGTGTCGAATTTGAAATTTCCGAATTCGTATTTGGATATTACGCGAAATTTCAAGTGAATTCCGTCTTGAGCCGTCTTTGACTTTTTCTTGACTTTTCCACTCATACTCCTTCATATACTCCCTCAAACCCTAACCTAATTCATTCAACACAACTCAAACCTTCCTTTTTCTCTAAGAAACCCAAAACCTTGCCTCCATTTTGATCCAAGCTTAGGATCGTCATATCTCGCTCATTTCTTGCTCAAATTCACGTAAGTTCGTCTTATTCTTCCCCTCTCATCTTCCTCTATCCGTATTGGTAATAAAATTACCGTCTTTCTCGCTTTTCAATTTATCCGTCTTTCTCAAAGGGGAATTATATTCATCTTTTGTCGTCTTTGTTTAGGTGGAGACTTTCTAGACCCCGACAAAGATTACTATCTAGTGGAGGAAGGCTTAGAAATCGTTTAAAGACGCATAAAGGTAACGGTGAAGGGTTACTCGATATCATTTACGTGTTTTCATGTGTTTTCTATGTTAGAAATCGTATTTAGAATATGGTTAGTAATCTTAGGAATTGTATTGTTGATAATGGTTGTTGTTAGTTGATAATTGATATGAGAATTGATGATTTGTGATGATATATGATATTTGTGTTACGCCTTTGTGAAATTGTGAAACTTGTGTGATCCGTGCCTGCCTGTGTAAGACGCTGGCAGCGTCGTGGGGCGTAGTCCCTGGATGAAACACCTCTAGACAATTTTAGCTTGTTTGCTAAACACTTTTACTTTGTTAACATTTGGAGAGACTTCGTCTCTTGTTGTAGTTTTTTTCGTACTTTGGTTTGTAATATTTGACACTCCTCGTATACTTCTTCTTGCATGTATATAAGTTTTAAAAAATTCATATTTCCGCTATATAATTCACATGCTTGTATGTTTTATATTTCCGAATTCGCGAGGGTTGTCACACATAACATAATGAAACATCAGCTTATAAAAACTATAAATTGAGAAATGTAAGATGGAAATGATCTTTTTGTCTTCTTTTTTTTTTTGATTATTTTTTTGAAAAATAAACTAAAAATAAACTAATAAAAAGAAAATCTAAAATAAAATCTAAATGCAATCCTAAATGCAGTAAGTCCTAAATGCAAATCCTCCCCCACGCTAAAACTTCACATTGTCCTCAATGTGCATGCAATTATAATAGAAGCAAACCGAAAAAACGGTTGGTAGCAAATAGAACAGAGAAACAAGATGAAATTCTAATAGGAAAAGGGGCTTAAAAGAAAACTAAAAATGCTAAAAATAGAAGAAAGAAATAAAAGCTTACAAAATGTCGAGCCTCCCCCAAGCTAGTATAAACAAGGGGAGCTTATCATCTCATCCTAAAGGCCACCAGCTACGGCCTCTCCTCTCTGAAGGAGGCGGCTCGGATGCGGATCCAGAAGCATCTGTATAGTAGGTATCATCTGCAGAATAATAACTACTACTGGAAGCAACGATCCCGGTAGGGTTGCTGGCTCCTAAGGACTGGTACTCATCTATTTGGTGATCACTAAAATCACCTCTATACCCTCCAAAACTTTCAACGCCATAGTCAGTACCGCAGTAATCAGGTCCGGTCTGCTGCACACCTGCATCATAAGCAGTACCATACCCCCTTTCGGGCCAAGTATAGAAAGACGGGTGGGGGCCCTTAGGGCTAATCACACCTTGCCTAGCAAAGTGATCATAAATGGGGTGCAAAGCAAGCTGCTGGTCGGACTGGATTCTATTAATGGACAAGGTCAAGGCTTCAAACATGGCAGTCACGTCGCCCGTAGCATGGGTCGACTGAGAGGATGATCCTACCTCAGGGCGGTGGGATCTAATCTGAACAGGGGGGTCATTGGGGGTAATATCCCCAACAGGAAGAAAATTAGTGGGACGGGGTAAGATAACCTCACCCTCCTGAAGTTGAGGACGCTGCCTAAGTAATGGAATTTGGTTCACCTCAGCGGTCAACTTGACCGAATCAAGACCAGCTATCCTCTAGATCATATGGGGGTGGGAGACACGAAACCAATTAAGCTGAACAAAATATTCATAATCCAACCCATCTCCCATCTCAGTGGGAGGTGTAGTCAATGCCTGGAGGTCAGTGGTGGCTTGGTTAAAACCACAAACTCGCATAGCAAGGTGAGTGATAAGACCTCCATAAACAATGCTAGTGTTCTTAGGATTTGTAGCTTTAGTCAACTGAACAACAAAATAGTAAGGAAGGCTAATCGACCATGGTTCTTCACCATTCACATTCAAGAACCCTCCTAAAATATCTAACTCTACCTGTCTCACCAAATGAGGCTCAGCACGGCCCAAGAAGGTCCATCCCATGAATCTTTGCCAGATTCTAATGGCGGGACGATGGATGTGTTGGTGTGGGACATGGTCCCAACGAGAGAAAGGGTAACTAGAAATAGTGCTCCAAACCTGGCTAATATCAAAGCCCTCGGGAGGTGAGGTAACAGTATCCTCAAAGGTGAGACCGAATTGGCCGGCAAAGGTTCCTAAGTCCATACTATAGTCATCGTTAAACAATCGGAACCGGACTTGAGGCATAGAGTTTATATTCCTAGATCTTTGCAACTCAAATGAGCTCAAGAATTCAAGGGTCAATTGGGGGTAGGTCTTATAACTAAAGTTCATACTAGCATTCATTCCTAGACCCCTAAATAACAACTTGACATGCTCATAAAGCTTCATGTGTCTTAAAGAAGAAACATCAAGGAATTTGGTAGCTCTCATACCTTTGCTTTTAATAATACACCATTTTTGCCATTGCTTGTTTGAACTAAACTCTACAGGGTAAGGAGTCTTCTTGGACTTGAACGGCTATCGCAACCCTAACAAAGATAAAACCTAACGGTCTCAACAAAATGCAGTAGAGGCAGTCGGGTATCGAATCCACATGGAGAGAGAATCCTATAACTTGCTAAGTCTGCCAAGGTAACTAAATGGGGGGGTTTGTTTAAATGATTTTCTAACACTACAAGAGAAAAGGGAAAGAGAAATAAAGAGCGAAATAACAGAAAGGAGAAGAAGTAGGATCGTCGGTTCCCCATGGCCTCTAGGGTCAGGATAGAAATCAAAGTAAAATCTAAACAGGTTTGTGGGTAGTGAAAAGGTCCTTTCGGTCCGCTATTCGCCCTAAGATATACTAACTTAGCTCTCGCCCTCATTAGCATAATCCCAATGTTCATCACTGATCTGCCCTTTTCCAATCTCTTGATCTAGGTCAAGGGGGTATTAAATCAATCAATTGAATGCGTCGACTCAAACAATTAAAAGCTATTAAATGTGATGATTGCATCCAAACCTAATCTAGAGACTACTAATCAATTCATCTTACCTAAGCCACGGTTCCCCTAAATCCTAGCAAAGGAGTTAGCTACGCATAATAGAAAGAAGAACAACAACAATAAATAAGAAATAAAGAGATATCGAGAAATAATTAATTGAATTCAAGAACAATAATACCGAATTGGAAAGAAGAAGAAAGCCAGAAGAAGTCTTCCAATTCAGATCCAAAATCAAAGTCAAAAATAAAGTCTAGGGTAAAAGGTTGCTGTCTAGTCTCCAGTCTAGAGTAAGGAGAAGATCTATTGTTACGCAGTTTCACCCTTAAGTAGAATAACAAATTACAAGGCGTCCATTGCTTAATACACTATCTCGCGAAGCCCATTAGTATGAAACCTCTCGATCGAGTAGAATTCGTTGTCCAAATCCCTCGATCGAGTAACCATAGTGCTCGATCGAGTAAATGTCCAAAGCCAGCAGCTCGATCGAGTAGAATGGTCACTCGGTCGAGGTCTTCTAATTAATAGAGTAGTCGATCGAAGGCTTTTACACCTCGAACGAGAGCTTTGCTCATGGATTTCGTTCTTCCATTCCTTTAACACGACTTCACGTATTCCGAGACACCAAGATTCCTTTCCGACTCACTTATGCATGCTTGAGGAGCTACAAAATGGCTAGTTTTCCGTCATTCTGGTCCATACCTGCAAATATTACAAAACAAACCAAAGTAGACTATTCAGGGGATATTTGTAGTATAACAATACTAAATGAGCATGGAAATGCGTGCAAATATGGCCTAAAAGGTCTATATAAAATACACGCATCAAACTTACCCAAACCAAACCTTTGCTTGTCCTCAAGCAAAAAGGATGCAACAAATAAATGGAACAAATAAACTCCGGACTACCGCAAATCGCCTGCTTGAACCAATTTAATGCAACAATCAAACTCAGCAATGATATCAAATGCAAACGAAGTGAACCGTCGACCTTGCCAGACCATCAATGTCGGACTCTCACGGGTCACTCTTCTCTCAGCAAAGCAAAGGGTAAGCATGTTATGTGAAAGAGAGAGAAGGAGAAAATAGTCGCTCACCTAACTACGACCGTCGCGTTCACGCAATGCCAACTAACATGATAAAAGATTCAGTTACCGTACACACGCACAACCACCATTCAAGGACTATCACACGCCCAATACTCGCAATATTTGGATAAGTGAGGTTATGGGTAAGAAGGGGCCAAACAATAATGGAATAGAGGAGGTAAAGCGTCAAGCTAGCTAGCTGAATCTCAATCAAATGACAAAATCCGTCTTCTTATCTTATAATGAAGTACACGGCCATGATTCGGCCGACAACTCACTAGAAACAAAAGGATGAAGTGGAAACGAAACTGGTTAGCTTATTCAACTCTTAATAAATCCCCATATGATATGAATAAAGCATGGGAACAGAGACCATTTTCTTTTTTTCTCTCTATTATTATTTTTTTTCCTTCTTTTTTTCTTTTCATTTTTCTTTTTTTTTTCTTTTAATATTCAGCTAACATTTCCCCGGAAACAATTTCAACTTCGATTCCCAAATTCTTCAAATACCAACTCCGTGGCAGGAATGCAAACCAAACTGATAAAATGGAGTAAATACCTCAACAACCAACACTAGACTAGCTCGACGCAAGGTAGGCTAAATTTAGGATGTAGATTGTCGGTCAACTGGCAGTTTTGGCTGAATGTGGAGTTAAATGGGTAATGAGAAAAAGGAAAATTGCAAGCATTCTCCAAACATGTGATACCGACCGCGAACCCGTACGTGCAGGCAATAAGAATCAGATTTCATATACATGCAATGCGATGACACGAGGGAGTAACTATTCACAATCCTATATGAACTGGTCATAGATGTCACCAGTTTAAGAGCTCTAATCCTCAGAATATGTAAGTAGGTTGCCAACATGTCAAGTCAAGTCTATTCGTTCAGCATCGATTAACAGCAAATGACCATGCAAGATATATTAACTGTGCAAGGCTTGAGTCGAGACTAGATGAAGAGTAGGAGAAAATTGTTCCGAGTCGACTAAAATGCAAAAATAAACGTGAAATTTTTGAAGTTTTTGGGATTTTCGAGTGATTAACAATGCATACGAAAATGCAGTAAAAACGAAATGCAGACACAATATGGATGCAAAACCTCCCCAAACCAAACCGTACAATGTCCCCATTGTAAAAAGTAAAGTAAAAGAATTGCAAACTAGAGAGAGTCGAAACTTACAGGAAGGCGCGTATAACCGACTTTCCCAAAACAGACAGAAAGGAGGTGCTCCAGGGATTCGATCGAGTAAAGCACGACTCGATCGAGCGGAAACGAGGTGAGGCCTGCTCGTTCGAGTAGAAAGCAGCTCGTTCGAGAGGTACCTTTGCAGAAGTGGTCGATCGAGTGACCAAATTGCTCGATCGAGGGGGTGTAGTGCTCGATCGAGCGGAAATGATACTCGATCGAACAAAAAATGTCAGACCAAGTAACACCAAAACCGCGAGAAGCAAGAAAGGACGCAATTGAATTGTTTGAACAGTAAAACAGAAATAAACTACTAAAAAGTTATGAATATGGTACAGCAAAACAATAATAGATCGGGTTGCCTCTCGATAAGCGCAGGTTTATAAGGTCCCGCACGACCCTTAAGCTTCAATCAACCAGCTCCTCGTTTCCGTCGAAGAAGAGCACTTCGACGCGACCCACGACACTGTCAGCTCCATAGTAATGTTTCACCTGATGCCCATTAACCTTAAACCGGTTGCCCTCGGAGTCTTCTATCTCCACGGATCCAAACGGAGTAACAGCAGTTACTGTGTACAGACCACTCCACCTGGATTTCAGCTTACCAGGAAATAGACGCAGTCGGGCATTGAATAACAACACCTTCTGCCCGACTTGGAACTCGCGAGGTATGATTCTCTTGTCGTGCCAACGTTTGGTCTTTTCTTTGTAAATACGCGAGCTATCATAGGCATTCAGACGGAATTCCTCTAGTGCATCTAGCTGCAACAAACGTTTCTCACCACACAAGTTAGCATCATAATTAAGTTGGCGGACTGCCCACCAGGCTTTATGTTCTAGCTCAACAGGTAAAAGACAGGACTTCCCATACACTAATCGATACGGTGAGGCACCGATAGGTGTCTTGAATGCGGTCCTGTAGGCCCATAATGTGTCATCCAGTTTGGCACTCCAATCCTTCCGTGATTTAGACACGACCTTACTTAAAATCTCCTTTAGTTCCCTATTAGAGACTTCAACCTGCCCACTAGTCTGAGGATGATACCCCAAACCCCTACGATGTTTGACACCATATTTAGACAGTAAGATCGTTAGATGCTGGTCCCTAAAATGCATACCCCTATCACTAATGACAACCCTATGGACGCTAAAACGGGGGAAAATGGTCTTACGAAACAGCTTAATCACGGTCTTGGCATCACAGTTGGGAGTAGCGATTGCTTCTACCCATTTAGACACATAATCTACAGCTACCAGAATATACCTGTTACCAAGACTCGACGAGAATGGTCCTTGATAATCAATGCCCCAGACATCAAAAATCTCGACCACTAAAATGCCATTTTGGGGCATCTCATGTCTCTTCGATATGTTTCCTGTCCGCTGGCAAGCATCACAACTAGCAACAAAAACTTTAGTGTCAGCAAAAAGAGTCGGCCAATAGAAACCAGACTGTAATACCTTAGCCACAGTGCGCGATGGACCGTGGTGACCTCCACAAGGGGAAGAATGGCAGCGTTCTAGGATAGCTTTGATCTCCCACTGCGGAACACACCGTCGGAAAAGACCGTCTGCGCATGACTTAAACAAGTATGGATCATCCCAGAAATAGCCCCGCACATCATGTAGAAATTTCTTTCGCTGCTGATAGGACATATCAGGTGGCAGCTTCTGGCTGACAATGTGATTGGCATAATCTGCAAACCAAGGTTCAACACCATCTTTAGATTTAATAGAATAGACAGTGCATAAAGTATCATCAGCAAACGAATCATTAATGGGAAGAGAATCCTCCCCCTCTTGTCGCGTCAAACGCGAAAGATGATCCGCTACAACATTCTCATCGCCTTTCTTGTCCCTGATTTCCAGATCAAATTCCTGGAGAAGGAGTATCCACCTCAGCAATCTGGGTTTAGCTTCCTTCTTATTTAGAAGGTGTTTTAGCGCTGCATGATCTGTAAAAACAATTACTTTAGAACCCAACAGATATGATCTAAATTTATCAAGCGCATAAACTACAACTAAAAGCTCCTTCTCAGTAGTAGCATATTTCACTTGAGCCTCATCCAGAGTTTGGCTCGCATAGTAAATAACATTCAAAGCTTTGTCTTTCCGCTGGCCGAGCACCGCTCCTAGTGCGTATTCGCTTGCATCGCACATGATCTCAAACGGCAGCGTCCAATCGGGAGGCTGAATGATGGGTGCAGAGACCAAAGCCTGTTTCAAAGTGTTAAAAGCAGAAAGACAATCATCAGTAAAATCGAAAGGAGCATCTTTTAATAGCAACTGTGTAAGTGGTTTAGTAATTTTAGAGAAGTCCTTGATGAACCGGCGATAAAAACCGGCGTGACCAAGGAAACTCCTCACCCCCTTAACATTAATAGGAGGGGGTAATTGCTGAATCACTTGCACCTTTGCTCTGTCTACCTCAATACCCCTATTCGAAACCATGTGCCCAAGGACTACTCCCTCATTGACCATGAAATGGCACTTTTCCCAGTTTAGCACCAGATTAACCTCAATACAACGCTGCAAAACTTTATCAAGGTTAGCTAAACATTTATCAAAATCATTCCCATAGACACTGAAGTCATCCATAAAGACTTCCATGATAGACTCTATATACTCAGAAAATATCCCTATCATGCACCTCTGAAAGGTAGCTGAGGCATTAAACAAACCAAAAGGCATTCTACGATAAGCAAAAACACCCTTAGGACAAGTAAAAGTAGTATTTTCCTGATCATCTGGATGAATAGGGATATGAAAGAACCCTGAGTACCCATCCAGATAACAGAAAAACACATGAGAAGCTAACCTTTCTAACATCTGATCAATGAAAGGAAGGGGGAAATGATCTTTCTTGGTGGCGGCATTTAATTGCCTATAGTCTATACACATCCGCCACCAAGTTACTAGTCGAGTAGGTATCAATTCATACTTTTCATTTTTTACAACAGTAGTACCTCCTTTCTTGGGTACGACCTGAACTGGGCTTACCCATTTGGAGTGACCAACTGAATAAATAATACATGCGTCGAGTAGTTTCATCACCTCGGTCATCACAACCTCCTCCATCTTCGGGTTCAGCTTCCGCTGACCCTGTCTGCAAGGTTTGTGACCTTCTTCAAGCTCAATCCTGTGCATACAGACATCAAGGCTGATGCCCTTGATGTCATCTAGTGAATAAACCATTGCTTTCCTGTTCCTCTTAAGTACAGCCAACAAAGCGGTTAGCTGTTCCTCTTTCAGTTTGGAACTAACAATGACTGAAAATTGCTCAGTATTATCAAGAAAGGCATACTTAAGGTGAGTTGGAAGGGGCTTACGCTCGGGAGCTTTTACCTCGACGGAACACAAGGCATAACCCAGGTGTCCCAACTGTTCTTCCTCTGCGTTAGTCAATTCTACCTCATCTGCAGTACTTCCAAGCAATTTCAACACAGCGTCATCAGAATAATCTGCACACTCATCTAACAAAGTCAAAGATTCCAACGGATCCTTTATCAAGGAATCCGGCCAAAACTCATAAATAAACTCATCAATGATATCAACAGAAAAGCATGTATCCTCTATCATAGGTCTAGATAAAGTGTCAGGTAAACTGAACGAAACTGTATCATCCCCTACAGCTAGAGTAAAATGCCCGAGTTTAACATCTATGATGGCCCCAGCAGTACACAAAAACGGCCGACCCAAAATAGTTTGGGTACGGGTATCCTCAGCAATATCTAAGACTATGAAGTCAACAGGAATAAAAAACTTGCCCACCTTAACGGGCACGTCTTCTACGACACCTAAGGGTCTCCTAACAGATCTATCAGCCATCTGCAGGGTGATATTGGTCATCTTCAGACAACTCATGTTAAGCTTACGACAGATAGAATAAGGCATGACACTTACACTAGCTCCAAGATCACATAGTGCCTTATCTATCACGACATCTCCTATAACACAAGTAATAGAGAAACTACATGGATCCTTCAGTTTAGGGGGAGACTTATTCAGAATTAAACTACTAGACTCTTCCATAAAAGCGACAGTAGCGAAATTCTCAAGTGCCTTCTTACGCGTAACAATATCTTTCATAAATTTGGCGTAAGGTGGTACTTGAGGGATTAGCTCGGCAAAAGGCACAGTTACCTGAATATTTTTAACCATGTCTACAACTTTGCTGAACTGTTTCTCCGTCTTTGAATCACGCAAACGACCTGGGTATGGGACTCTGACCATCGGAAGCGGGTCCCCAATTTTCTCTCTACTTGGTACCTTCGCAGCAGGGGAAGGTACTTCATCGCACACAATCTCGATTCGCGTGCCTGATGTCTGACATTCACTCTATCGAGACTTCTGTGCACTCGATCGAGTGATTTCTTCCTCATCATCCTTCGATCGAGTAGAAGGACTACTCGGCCGAGGATCTCCTATGCCTAGATTGCTCGATCGAGTAAGTATACTACTCGATCGAGGACATTCTTCAACTGGACTACTCGATCGAGTGATGGGTTTACTCGATCGAGCAGTCTCCTTAACAAAATGACTCGATCGAGTGGTATTCTCAGTCGATCGATCAGTTCTCTGTACATCTTCAGTTAATTCATCCGAGATATCGTCGACCTCGGTATGTGTGCTTTCAGGGACGTGTATAGGACCGTCATAAGCACGACCACTTCTCAGATTTATGGCATTGACTGGGTCATTGTTTGGAAGTAGCGAATTGCATGTGTCGAGCAGTTTCCGGAGGGTATCCGCACTAGATTGTCGCTCAAGCTTTTGCGCATTGATAGTGGCCTTGAGATCTTGATATTCGGCTTGGTTAATGAGTACCTTGCCTTCATCCATGGGTGGTTGAGATTTTGCAGCAGTTAACTCGACATATAACTCGGAAAAAGAACCCCCTTGCTTGAATTTCCTACAAGCAAGAACCCTTGCTGA
>JAIUZE010036900.1:12359-25479 GCA_022085475.1 Heliosperma pusillum | reverse complement strand
AGCACCTTGGACCACGACATTGATAGGCCTTACTATCTTTAACGAGCATATGGAGTTCACAGCCTTATAGCTTTTGTGTCACTGGCCTGGGATTTTGATACCAAGCCGGGGCATGGCTGCCTAATTGCTTCCACTTTGGGAATGGAGCCAGCTTAAGTACTAGCCAACTCTGCTTAGGGGGTCTCCTAGTATAGATTCTCATGTACTTTTGGTCATGAGACAGGGAATGGGTTAGCTGTTGTCGCTAGGTCTGATCAGTCTAGGACTAGGATGTTTATCCTACCTTGTGGTATAGCCTTGAGTTACAGAAGTCGACTATTGACTGGGCTAAGAACTTATGCCTGTTTCTAGACGTATTGGTCTTTCTTGTTTGATGATTCTATGAATCGTAGAAGGTGAGATGCAAGCCGGCTACGGTTGATAGAGTTTGAGTTACCGGTTGTTAACTGATTAACATGATAGTTTGTATGATTAGGGTTGAGTTGTATCATGGCCATGTTTTAAATGTAACCTCTGAGCTAGAATACTAGCTTCCCTACCTCGTGGTATAGGATTCATATGCTAGGTTATATGTTAGTTATTTGTTTCATAACATGAAAAGCATATCGTATATGTTAAGACTTTGTATTTTCCATATACATCTCTTTTATGTTATTCATGTTTTATTAAACTCGACATTTCGTGGCTGGGAGAACTCGGAGTTGCTCCCCACTGACTGTGGCTTTCGTGTTTACATTTAATGCGGTTGGCAGGTTTGTGATGCATACTTGGGTACATTGACGAGCTAGCGAGTGAAGGATTACCTTGGACCTATATTCGGTTCTTAGGATTGTATTATTTAATACACTCTTTTATTTCCGTATTTATTAGTGAGATATGTCTCCCGTTTTAGATACTTCTTATGTATAATATTATTTCCTTTTTGTTATGAACCTTTTTCTTTAAGACACCTTTGTTATGATGAATATATTTAATGATAGGTTCCGGTTTTAAAATTTACCGATTTTCACTAAAGTGAACCTATTAAAAACGCATTCTCATCTTTTATTTATTTAAATTACTTGTTTATCTTTCCGCAAATTCGAGGGTGTCACACTGGGAGAACCCGAAGTTACTCCCCACTGACTGTGGCGTTCATGTTTTCATGAATGAACAGGTTGCTTGGATGGATTTTGCTTGTTTTTGGGTTCTGGTGTGAGCTAGCGAGCGTTGGACTCGATGATTCACCCATTGAGAGACTACGTCTCTTTGTAGTATGTTATACTTTAGCTTGTAATTATTTGACATTCCTCGTTGTGACAACCCTCGCGAATGCGGAAATATAAAACAAACAAGCATGTGAATTATATAGCGGAAATATGAGTTTTTTAAAAACTTTTATATATGCAAGATAGATAAAACGAGGAGTGTCAAAATATTACAAACTAAGTGCGGAATATAATAAAGAGACGGAGTCTCTCAAAATATTAACAAAGAACAAGTGTTTAGCAAACTAGCTAAAATCGTCTAGAGGTTAATCATCCAGGGACTACGCCCGCTAGCTCACACCCGAACCCAAAATGTCAAGCAAAAAGCCATCCATGCAAGCAACCTGTTCATTCATGAAAAACATGAACGCCACAGTCAGTGGGGAGTAACTCCGGGTTCTCCCAGCCATATCACCTTTAACGTACATATAAGAAAATACAAAAGTAAAGCATGCATATATATATACATGTGAGTTGCAATAAGAATAGATAGGCAATTCTATAGATAATGATAAGATCATGTGGAAATCAAATCCGTAACCATCATGTTATTCAAAGACTCGGGGAAGACACTCTTAGGCAACCGAATACGCTCACTATGGCTTGCCTCTCACCGTTAGCGGTATAAGATTGATAAGATTGAGACTCGACAGACAAACCAAGTCAAGTCATGCGATGATCACAGTAAATCCAACATATTATCATCCATTCACGAACCAAGACATTGACGGTGTCCAATCATGCAATTACCATGAATAATATCATGAAATCACGCATTCAAAGAACGACGACACAAGACGACAACTCTCACGGTAAATGAAACGCACTAGCATCGTGTACATGGCAAGTATGATTAAAAGGCATCCACGAGATAAAGCATTTCCCGGAACGCATACACGATAAAGCATTTCGCGTATGTAGAATAATTTCCTCCTGGTAGGACGACGATAATAATACGTTCCTAGTCTAAATCTGGCTAGACTCTCGGAATAAAGCATGTTCCGATTCGACATGCGATAAAGCATTTCGCATCCAAGACTCGGGCTTATAATAATAAATGCCGAGTACCCCAAATTCGGTAGATCAATTCACGAAAGAGGCGGAAAAACAACTCAAGCCTCATAACAAGCGGTACGCTACATGCAAATAACACCACCTCGCAAGTATACAACATTTGACGGCCGGGTCGAACACGCATAGCGTTCAACTCCCAACAACGTCGTCATATGCCCACTACACATGCATTTAAGCAGTAGGATACCTCTCCGTTCCGACATTCCAGCCTTACGAACGGAAAGGTAGCCAAGGGAATGAGAATACAAAGCACAGACAAAATAGTGCTCAAACCGACTCATTTGTAAAAACCGACTCAAAGTGGGAACATATCGAAAACCGTCACAAAACATGTGATACATGCGAATGAAAATATCATATATCCAAAACATGAATCAATACATGATACCCAAGCATTAGACCAAGTTTAAGAAGCATAATAAATAAGAAACATCGATAACTCTCCAAAACAACAAGTTTGGAAACTAACTTAAACAAGGGTTCACTTCAAACTGTCATAACTAGAGTTCTAGATATGGGAATGCAGAAATTCCAAGTCGAGGTGATTCTTATCCTCTTACGGTTCCAACGAGTGGTCACAAGCCCCAAACAAGCAAGTAACGAAGGAGATATGATCATTCTACCAAAAAGGGTCAGTGCAGTGAAACTGCGCAAGTCACGACCGTGACTTGTATTTCACTACCGTGAAATGGGGTTTCACGACCGTGACTTACATCTCACGACCGTGAGATGTGTTACCAAGTCACCCGAGAACCTTCAACATAAATTCAATCCTTTTATTTCCAATTCTCATAATTCCTCTCTAATAACTATCAACAATCAATATTCATCATCAAAAATCATCAAACAACAACAATCAATATCCATAACATAATTCCTAAATTACTTATCGTATTCTAAATACGAAACCTAGCATATAAAGCATGTAAAACACGTAAATGATATCGAGTAACCCTTTCACCGTTACCTTTTCGCGTCTTTAAACGGTTACTAAGCTTTCCTAATCTCCACCTACATAATATTAGATAATAAAAGATGAATATCATCCACCTTGAGAAAGACGGATAATTTAAAAAGCGAGAAAGACGGTAATTTTATTACCAAAACGGATAGAGGAAGATGAGAGGGGAAGAATAAGACGAACTTACGGGAATTTGAGCAAGAAATGAAGGCGTAGGATCGATATTAAGACTTGAGCAAATATGGAGGCTAGTTTTGGTGGTTTGTATGAGGAAGAAGAAGGAGATTGAGTTGTGAGGGAGTTAGGTTATGAGGGAGTATATATAGGGTGAGTAAGTGGAAAAGTCAACGAAAGTCAAAGACGGTTCCAACGTCAAGAAAATTCAAAGACGACTTAAAATTCAAGAAAAGTCAAAGACGACTTAAAATTTCAAGAAAAGTCAAAGACGACTTAAAATTTCAAGAAAAGTCAAAGACGACTTAAAATTCAAGAAAAGTCAAACTCGACTCAAAAGTCAAGAAAAGTCAAACTCGACTCAAAAGTCAAGAAAAGTCAAACTCGACTCAAAAGTCAAGAAAAGTCAAACTCGCCTTAAAACGGGATTTACATGGAATCTCACAGAAATTCCAAATACGAACTCGGAAATTCTAAATTCGACTCGAAACATAAAAAGCTAATTTAAAACTTAAATTCGCTGAAAAGATTTCGTAAAATATTTCTACTAGAAAAATAGGGTACATTTCCGGGTGTTACACTTGTACTCTTCTTTTGGCATGTCAAAATTTTCAAAAATATCGTATCTTCCGCTATATAAATTGCATGCTTGTTATGTTTTATTTCCGCTATCGCGAGGGTTGTCACATTCTTATTCGAAGCGGAACTATTTTTAACCATCTAACCTTTATTTATGTCATTTTATCATATAAAAATCATAAATCATGAGAAATAATTCCACTTCACACGAAATTTTACATACAATAAGTAAAATACATGTGTAATGTTGTGTAAACATTTCAAGGTCACAAGATATGTCTAACTATTTTTAGCATTTTAAACATCATTTTAGTCATTAAAATGTAATAAAAACACTAAAAATCATATTTGAGCAATATAAATTTCCATAAATCATCAAAATGATCTAAAATCATATTAGGACCAGAATATATTGACATGCAAATGACTTTGTGATTTTATCTTATAAAACACAAATTACAAGTTTTCTTTAAGTTACATTAACTCGAAAAAACTATAAATCGATTATGCATGCAACAACCAAATCTCTTGATACCGCTTGAAAGTTTCTTAAAGTCAATATTAGACATTTCAAATATTATTATATGAATAGTTTACTTTTAAACTATGTGGATCTTATGCATGCATAACAAAAAGGTTAAAGAAAGAACAATTTCTTACATTGATGATAAAAGAAATGGGCACAATATTTGAACTTCTGTCAAATATTATTCTTGAGCTAGTATGATCAGGATGAACTTCCAAGTTTCAAAGAAGAAACTCTCCTTTTAGATGCACCAAAGACAACCCTTTAATCTCTACAAAATACTACACTAGTATATAAATGTAGTAGCCCTTAATAATATATCTAATAACTCTTATTACAACACTAGTAATTTTATTAGAAATATGAACTCAAGTTTTGGTGAAGAAATTCTTTAAGTTTTCTTTTAGTGGGAGATGGAGAGATGGAGAGATAGAGAGATGAAAACACAACAATTGTATTATCTCATCAAGTGTCTCAATAAGGAGAAAAATCTCCTTATATGAATTAGCATGGCCGGCCACCCCACATGGGAAGGTGGGAGCCGTTTTCTATTTGTCTTACTTAAAAGCAATAGAGTAGGTTTAGGCATTTAGGGGTAATGATGATGTTTTATGCAATAAAACCAACAACAATTTTCACCCTAACCATGGTTAAGAAAAACCGGCTCCTACAAATTAAATGGACTCCATTTTATCTTTTGTAATTTGTCATTTGTCACAAATGTGACATGTGACATGTAACATGTAATTTTGGTTTATAAATGTGCATTTCACTATTTTAAATGCAATTTCATAACAAATAAATTAGACTTAACATTTTAAGTCATATTTTATAATCACATGCAAATAAAATGGGTCAACTCATATTTGGTTACTATAATCTACAACTAATTGTAATTATAATCAACCAATTATGCTTATCTCAAATGTTTCTTAAACATTATGCACTCTTAGTAATATAACAATTAAATTATTAAAATGAATCTTATTTAATCATATTTGTAACAACCCGAAAAATACCAATTTTTCTAGTTAAAAATATTTACTAACACTTTTTAGTAGAACTTAAGTTTTTAAAATAGGAATTTTTGTTCCGAGTCTTATTTTGAAATTCCGCGTTCGTATTTGGAATTTTTGAGAGATTTCATGAAAAGACCGTTTTTAGTCATCTTTGACTTTTCTTGACTTTTCAAGTCGTCTTTGACTTTCCTTGACTTTTTAAAAGTCGTCATCGACTTTTCTTGACTTTTAAGTCGTCATAAACTTTTTCTTGACTTTTAGTCATCTTTGACTTTTCTCGACTTTTCAGTCAACTTTGACTTCCGTTGACTTTTTCCCGACTCGCCTCATAAGTTTGAGGACCGAAATTTTATTTAAAAAAAATATATTTTTGATTTATTTTTATTTAGATTTATTAAGATTTATCATAATTTAATATAATTATTTTGAATTTATTCGGAATTTAAAGAATAACTTTTACGGTTTAAACTCGGGAATCATTTAACTATTCCCGACTCATCGCAAATCCCGTAACAAACTCGAAACTCGACTTTGGCATGAGTCACGCGCCCATGTCATCGTTTTCCACTCACCATAGGATATTTTAATTGTTTTGATTAAACTAATAATAATATCTAGATATTTATCAACTTTATCGATCAGTTAACGAAAATTACGCACATCGTTTACAAAACTGACCCGACAATCACAAACCCACACGGCACACTCACCCTCTCTTAAGCCTTGATATTTTCATTTCTTTTGATTAATATAACATAATATCTAGATATTTAGTATAATTAACTTTATCGTTAATTATATTTAATCGTTTACCGTAAAATAATTATTAAACGCGAGTCAATTACGTAACAACAATTTCAAAACCCGACTCTTTATTTTGTCTATATTTACACGGCTCATCCACCACTCTTACTCACTAACAACTTTTCATTTTTCAACAAATCAAATTAAGATCTAAATATCACTTTATTCATCGTTCTTCATTTGTTCATCGTGTTCTTCAATTGTTCTTCATCGTTCTTGAGCAAAACCTTCATAAAATCTTCATTTCTTAATTAAATCCGTCCTAACTTATATTTCTAGACTCTCCTCTTCTCTCCTCATCTTCACGTACGGTTTTATTTCAATTCCGACAAAATCGTTTTCAACACTTTAATTATGGAAAATCATATTTTTGTTCTAATAATGTTTTCCTTGTTATTTCTTATAGGGGAAGATGTTGAAGACGAGTTTGGAGACTCGTATATTTTGGGTGAAGATTAGTAGGAGGGATTCTTGGTTTATACTTCTTATTTTGATGCTAATTGTCTTGCTTAGCTAAGGTAACGATTCCGAGTTACTCGACGGATATATGTTACATAGCTTTTGTTTTCTTTAGTTTTGGTTCATCTTTAGTTTTGGTTCATATTATTATGATTTTATGATTTTTAGTTAGTAACATGTTAAGTAGTGGTTATTATGGTGTTTTATGAATTTATAACATGTTGGTTGTTCTTGATGATTTTGGATGATTCTTCATAATCATGATTTTTGTATGATTGATGGTTGTTTTGATTGTTTAAAAATGGATGTTTTTAATTAAAAACATGTTAGAATTAATTGGGAAATTTGGGGTTGTTGTTTGGTGGTGGCCGGAATTGGTGGTGGTGGTGAACCGGACCAACCCAGCCGGTCCAGGCCGGTTCAGACCCGGTCTGGGCTGGTCCATGGTGGGTCCGGGTTTTGGTCTTTGGGTTGTGTCGATGTTTGATTGTTATGTGGTTGTTTTGACGGGTTTTAATTATGTTAAGCATGCGGGAAATAATTAAGAAACGGGTTTTGTAAAAAGTGTAAAATCTGCCAAAACAGCCCAATTAGGCCCGTGGGCCCATTCAGGCCCATGTTGGGTTCGGCCCAACTCAGCCCGTGGGTCCCACTTTGGGACTTGTGACGGTCTTTGAGTTATCGTCATTTTTATCGTGTTTTGTAATAATTAGCAAGCGAGAAATATTAATAAGTAAAATATTTAATTAAAAAGGTTTTCATTAAATTATTATTTCTCACATGTTAGAAATTATAAGACGAGACCGTAGTTTAATTTAATATCCTTTTAGTCAAACGGGTTTTGGTATGATAGAATAATTCACATTTAGAGTCTTAATAAAATAACATGAAAATGAATATGTTGATTTTATGTTCAAGTCTATGTGGAACAGACTCTGTTTCTAGCCGGTTTGACCAAACGGGTTTGGTCAAATAAGATCGAGTCAGCCCCGTTTTGGACGGATGACCCGTCGCGGGACTCGGGTCGGGATTTGTCTTCAGGTAAGGTTTTATTTTAATGAATGAATGAATGAGCCTTAGTAGATATGAGGCGATATGATATTTGAATATGATTTATATGCAATTAGTCACATGATAGGATGTTTTTCCCGTGACTGTTTAATTGTATGATATATGTCGTGTTGACTAAGTACCCATAGAGAATTATGAGTATATGGCGTCTTGACCATTCTAATTCTAAATGAGTATCTTGGACCAGGACATTGATAGGCCGTACTATCTTTAACGAGCATATGGAGTTTACCGCTTGATAGCTTTGTGTCACGGCCTGGGGGGCTTATCTCCAAGTCGGTGCATGGCTGCCTGATCCGTTTTGGGACTGGAGCCAGCTTAAGTACTAGCCATCTCTGCTTAGGGGGTCGCCTAGTAGAGTTTCTCATAGACGGTTATGTCATGGGACGGGGAATGGAATAGCTGTTGTCGCTAGGTCTGATCAGTCTAGGACTAGGATGTTTTCCTACCTTGTGGTATAGCCTCGAGTTACAGAAGTCGACTATTGACGATACTAAGAACTTATGCCTGTTTGTAGAAGTATTAGTCTTTCATGTTTGTATGATTCTATGAGTTCTAGAAGGTGAGATGCAAGCCGGCTAGGATTGATAGAGTTTGGATTAATGATTGTTAACTGATTCACATGATTACGTGTTGATTAGGGTTTGAGTGTATCATGGCCACGTTACAGGGTAACCTCTGAGCTAGCATACCATCTTCCCTACCTCTTGTTATATTTTATTATCGGTTTCACATGATAGCTTTCATATGATAGGTTATATGTTAGTTATTTGTTTCATAACATGACAAGCATATCATATATGTTAAAGTTTTGTATTTTCCCATATACATTGCTGTTATGTTATTCATGTTTCGTTAAACTCGACATTTCGTGGGTGGGAGAACTCGGAGTTACTCCCCACTGACTGTGTCTTCCGTGTTTATATTTAATGCGGTCGAACAGGTGGTGATGCATATTTGGGGTACATTGACGAGCTAGCGAGCGAAGTATTTACCTTGGACCTATATTCGTTTCTTAGATTGTATATTATTATACACTCTTTTATTTCCGTATTTATACGGGAGATATGTCTCCCGTCTTGTATATTTCTTTTGTATAATATTATTTCCGTTTTGTAATGACCCTTTTTATTTATGACACCCTTTGTTTATGTATTTAAATATTTTTTTCTTTCCGCAAATTTGAGGGTGTCACAGTTGGTATCAGAGCATTTTTGCTCCCGACGCACGTTTGTGTACCCTTGTATAAATAACTTGACCTTAATAAAATAATAAACTTGTGAGATAGAAGGGTAGGATGGGTAGATTAGGATTTATGTTGTAGTCTATTTGTTTATGCTAATTGTTAGGAGTAACTTAATTTGTTTTGTTCTTATGAAGATGGTTGGACCTTGTAGGAAGAGATCGTTGTTAGTGCCAACCAGGTCCCTCCTCATAGAGAAGACAATTGCCAAAAAGGCTATGCTTGGGTGGCTAGCCAAATTGCTAGGAGCAATATTACGCCTTATGGTGGTGAGCCGGACCCTACCGAGCTCTCGGAATGGTTTAAAGAGATGGAGAACCAATTCGACCATTACCAAGTCCTTGAAGAGGACAAGGTAAGGATTGCTCAGTTATTCCTGGTAAGGGAGGCAGACTACTGGTGGTCTATTTCCAATCCCACCGCTATTCTAGAAATCAATTTCGAGTGGGAACGTTTCAAGTCTCTTGTTGAGGACCGATTTTGCCCCTTGAAGTTCAGTCAGCAAAGACTCAGAGAATTCATCGATTTCAAGCAAGGTGATTTGATGACCCAAGACTTCACTACTCAATTCAACCAGCTTGCTCGTTTTGCGCCAGGACTCATCAATGAGGATGAAGATAGAGCTTTTTACTATCGTAATAAGCTAAGTGCTTTGCTCCAAAGCAAAGTAAGGAGGAGCTCTACATCTTTCGGAGAATTGTATGATGATGCCCTTCGGGCCGAGGACTCCATGAAAGCCTTTAGTAAGGGGGCAAAGATGAAGAGTCCATCTCCTTTTTCCTCTTTCAATCCAAAGTCAAATTTTCATGACAAAGGACGTTTCGCTTCCTCTTCCTCTAATGCCAATGGTAAGAGTAAACGTCCGTTCTTCCCAAGCAACAACGATCTTAAGGATCGTATCTGTTTTGGGTGCAAGCTGCCTATGCATCCAGGTATTGGCTGTTTCAACAAGCCAATTGTGTGCTATGCTTGTCGGAAACCGGGACATAAGTCTAATATATGTCCTGAAAAGAAGAAGACAGCTTTTGCACCAGATACTTCTGGGAGACCAAGGGGTAGAACTCTAATGAGCCGCACTAAGGCCGATGTTCAGCCAGACGTTATGAATGGTATGTTTTCAATTTAAGAAATACCGTGTTTAATTTTATGAGATACTAGAGTTTCTTTATCCTTTATTTCGAGGAGATTACCCGATAAATTACCTCTCCAAGCTTCAACTGGAGAAAGTACTCCTATATCTTTACCGTCCGGAGATAGGGTCAGCTAGTTTTCTTTTAGCTATCGTAAGGGTTAGTGGAGGTGTTTTGAAGGAGGTTCGAATATGATACCTAACCGTCCTATGGAGCTAGTTTCGTGTTTAAAATGATTATAGAAAATGGAGAATAAGTTTAGGAAGAAACTATCATAGTGGTTTTAGACTATGAAAACTTGAAGTTGCAATATCATTTCTTTTTGAGGATCGAATTAAGCATAATGGTGGTTGGTTGTTGTGGTTAGGAGTTTTATTAGTTCTTTAAATGTTACTTGGAAAAAAATTTGTTGTCGTTAAATGTTGGACCCTAACGAGAATAAATACTTTGAGGAATTAAGATTTGGATGACACAACTTGAGGAATATCGTCATAAGCGAAAACTGATGTATTGAGAGTTTGGAAGAGATAAATAAATTGATTTACGGTTGCATTGTTCTATGTTAGGCAAAAGTTAAGTAAAATAATATTTGTGTGACTAATCTCTTTGAGGTTTCGAGATTCAACTTTTGAGGATGAGAAGGTTCATTATTAATAATTTAGGATAATGAATTTGAGGATAAATCGGATTAAAGGATTTCATAGTAAGTCTTTTACTTTGTGGTGGTTAGCGGCCTTGTTTCTCGAATTATAAATATTTGGATGGTAATTTCCAATAAGAGTTTTGATGGACCTTAGAAGAGGTTAATTGAATTTAAATAATTGGGAGTTGTTACTCGATGTGTCATGCTTATGAAATAATTTGGTAGGAATCTGATGATTGAAAATGTTGAGGATTATTGCACTCTCTTGAGGACTAGTTTACTGGTACAGTTAGTATCGTCGCGTTGCAATCGACATTTGGAATTTTCATAGATGGAGGATAATATGGTGGTTCATTCTTCTTTCTTCCTTTCCTATTTATATTCGATTTATTTTTCGAATATTCCGTTCTTTCTATAGAATATCGAATTTAGTAGTAGATAATTACTAGAAGTTTTAGTTAGAAATTTTAGGCATAGATAGTAGAATTATTACCGAACTAAAAGCTTTTGGAAATATTTTATGATTTCAAGTATTTTACCGTCAAGGAGTGTTGAGACTCGTTATTGGAGACGTTCGATAACTAGTTTTCTCATTTATTGATGCGAAAATGTATCTTTTAAAGTCTTTGATTTGGGACGTTGGTGTTCGTAACAGCTGACGAGAACCTTCCGCCCCAGTGATAAGACCCTGTAATTTTATTACGAATATATTTTTAACAATTTTGAAATAGACCTACATATATGTTACTTTCCTTCTTCTAAGTTTCGAGGACGAAACTTTTTAAAAGGAGGGGTGATTGTAACAACCCGAAAAGTACCCGATTTTTCTAGTAAAAATATTTACTAACACTTTTCAGTAGAACTTAAGTTTTTAAAATAGGAATTTTTGTTCCGAGTCTTATTTTGAAATTCCGCGTTCGTATTTGGAATTTCTGAGGATTTCATGAAAAGACCGTTTTTAGTCATCTTTGACTTTTCTTGACTTTTAAGTCGTCTTTGACTTTTCTTGACTTTTTAAAAGTCGTCATTGACTTTTCTTGACTTTTAAGTCGTCCTAAACTTTTCTTGACTTTTAAGTCATCTTCGACTTTTCTCGACTTTTCAGTCAACTTTGACTTCCGTTGACTTTTTCCCGACTCGCCTCATAAGTTTGAAGACCGAAAATTTTATTTAAAAAAATAATATTTTTGATTTATTTTTATTTAGATTTATTAAGATTTATCATAATTTAATATAATTATTTTGAATTTATGCGGAATTTAAAGAATAACGTTTACGGTTTTTAACCAAACGTCATTTAACTATTCCCGACGCATCGTAATGCGCGCAACAAAATCGAAACTCGACTTTGGCATGAGTCCCGCGCCCATGTCATCGTTTTCCACTCACATGAGATAGTTTAATTCTTTTGATTAAACTAATAAGAATATCTTAGATATTTTCAACTTTATCGATCAGTTAACGACAATTACGCAAATCGAGCAAAAACAGACCCGACAATCACAACCCCCCTCACACTCACCCTCTCTTAAGCCTTGATATTTTCATTTCTTTTGATTAATATAACATAATATCTGGATATTTAGTATAATTAACTTTATCGTTAATTATATTTAATCGATTACCGTAAAATAATTAATAAACCTGAGTCAATTACGTAACAACAATTTCAAAACCCGACATACCTTTTTGCCTATATTTACACGGCTCACCACACCACTCTTACTCACTAACAACTTTTCATTTTTCAACAAAACAAATTAAGATCTAAATATCACTTTATTCATCGTTCTTCATTTGTTCATCGTGTTCTTCAATTGTTCTTCATCGTTCTTGAGCAAAACCTTCATAAAATCTTCGTTTCTTAATTAAATCCATCCTAATTTATATTTCGAGACTCTCCTCTTCGCTCCTCATCTTCACGTACGGTTATATTTCAATTCCGTCAAGATCGTTTTCAACACTTTAATTATGGAAATTCATATTTTTAGTTCTAATAATGTTTTCTTGTTATTTCTTATAGGGGAAGATTTTGAAGACGAGTTTGGAGACTCGTATATTTTTGGTGAAGATTAGTAGGAGGGTTTCTTGGTTTATACTTCTTATTTTGGTGCTAATTGACTTGTCTAGCTAAGGTAACGATTCCGAGTTACTCGACGAATATATGTTACATAGCCTTTGTTTCTTTAG
>JAIUZE010036900.1:0-11428 GCA_022085475.1 Heliosperma pusillum | reverse complement strand
GTTGATTTTATGTTCAAGTCTATGTGGAAAAGACTCTGTTGCTAGCCGGTTTGACCAAACGGGTTTGGTCAAACTAAGATCTAGTCAGCCCCGTTTTGACTGCTGACCCGTCGCGGGACTCGGGTCGGGGATTTGTCTTCAAGTAAGGTTGTATTTAATTAATGAATTAGCCTTAGTAGATATGAGGCGATATGATAATTGATTATGATTTATATGCAATTAGTCACATGATAGGATGTTTTTCCCGTGACTGTTTTGATTATATGGTTGGTGTCGTGTTGACTAAGTGCCCATAGAGACTTATGAGTATATGGCGTCTTGACCATTCTAATTCTAAATGAGTATCTTGGACCATGACATTGATAGGCCCGTACTATCTTTAACGAGTATATAGTTCACAGCTTGATAGCTTTTGTGTCACGGCCTGGGGGGCTTATCTCCAAGTCGGGGCATGGCTGCCTGATCCGTTTTGGGGACTGGAGCCAGCTTAAGTACTAGCCATCTCTGCTTAGGGGGTCGCCTAGTAGAGTTTCTCATAGACGGTTCTGTCATGGGACGGGGAATGGAATAGCTGTTGTCGCTAGGTCTGATCAGTCTAGGACTAGGATGTTTTCCTACCTTGTGGTATAGCCTCGAGTTACAGAAGTCGACTATTGACTGTACTAGGAACTTATGCCTGTTTGTAGAAGTATTAGTCTTTCATGTTTGTATGATTCTATTAGTTTTAGAAGGTGAGATGCAAGCCGGCTAAGACTGATAGAGTTTGGATTCCCGATTGTTAACTGATTCACATGATTACGTGTTGATTAGGGTTTGAGTGTATCAGGGCCATGTTACAGGGTAACCGATGAGCCAGCATACCAGCTTCCCTACCTCTTGTTATATTTTATTATCAGATTCACATGATAGCTTTCATATGCTAGGTTATATGTTAGTTATTTGTTTCATAACATGAAAAGCATATCCTATATGTTTAAGTTTTGTATTTCCCATATACATTGCTTTTATGTTATTCATGTTTAATTAAACTCGACATTTCGTGGCTGGGAGAACTCGGAGTTACTCCCCACTGACTGTGGCTTCCGTGTTTATATTTAATGCGGTCGAACAGGTGGTGAATGCATAATTGGGGTACATTGACGAGCTAGCGAGCGAAGTATTTACCTTGGACCTATATTCGGTTCTTAGATTGTAAATTATTATATACTCTTTTCATTCCGTATTTATACGGGAGATATGTCTCCCGTCTTGTATATTTCTTTTGTATAATATTATTTCCGTTTTGTAATGACCTTTTTATTTATGACACCTTCGTTATGTATTTAAATTATTTTTTTCTTTCCGCAAATTTGAGGGTGTCACATATTACAATAAGATATACTCCTTCTTATTCATAATAACTTTTCCCATTCAAGAATGGGCCAAAAATTAAGGGTGGATAATTAAATAAGGTAAAGTATTGTGGTGGAGTGAGGTGATTAGAGAGGGAGTGTATTGTGGGGTATTATTGTGGGGTGAAGTGATTAAAATAATTATTATTTTGGGGTAAGATGATTGAAATAAGATAAAATATGTGTATTGTGGGGTATTGTTGTGGGGTGATGTGATTAAAAAAAATATAAAAGTTTACCAAAAAAAGAAAGGGGGAAGGTATTGTGAATAGATGAAAATCGAAAGGGGGAATGATATTATGAATAGGAGGGAGTAATTCTCACTTATAAATTAAACTTATTCAAATTTAAGGGATTATTTAATCTGTATCACTATAGAATTTATTAACTTACATGACTAGGGGATTATCCTTTAGGTGTGACCTCAAGGGATCAACTGATCACCACCGTCATACGACAGTAACGCCAAACCCTAATGAGCCAATCGTTACCCATTAATATTCACCAGTTGACTATAATATTTGTCATCCCTTTGTATTCTTATTATTGAGATTTAATTATGTGATCGCACTATTGTTGAGGACACTTACTCCAACAGTTAGACTTTATGTCGGAGTGATAGGAGTACAATTTTTTGCTCTTATGCTTATGTTAGTGGAATATGACGACGTTGTTGGGAGGGGTAGCGTTGATCAATCCGGCCGTCAAATGTTGTATTCTTTGCAAGGTGGTGTCATTGCATGTAGCGTACTTGCTTCACCTTTGCTTGATTTCTCATCTCCATTGGTCGTACTGCCGGAGTATGAGTACATGTGATTCTGACAACCTTTCTTGTTGGCCGCTCTTCCAAGATTGGTATCCTAATTCTCTGTCCACCTCTGTCGTTGGCCGCCCTGCCAAATTTGGGGTACTCGGCTTTCGTTCTGTCGACCGGGCCTTGGATATGTGCATGCCTAGCCACATGTCGAATCAGGTACACGCCTTTTCCTGAGAGTCTGCCCAAACTTAGACTTGGATCATATTAGTATCGTAGCCCTATCAGGAGGATTAGAGTTTAGAGTCGTCTTGTCTTGCAATGTGCACATGCTAGTGCATTTCATTTACCGTAAGAGTATGTTTCTTTCACGTGATGCTTTTTTAGATGTGTATTGGATGGTTGGATGCCTATAATCATTTTGTGTGTCACGTCTCCAACCACTTCGATTATATAGTTACTAGCAGTAGGATGCAAGCCGTTAGTAGCGACATAGTTATCAAGGTGAGTCTTCCCTAGTCTTTTTTATATGATGATTATCTCGTTGTTACATCTCACATGCTTATATCGTTTTTATGAAACGTTATTGTTGTAATTGGCATGATATTTATACATGTATGATAATGTATGCGTATATTCTTTAATCATGTTTTTTTCATGTGATATAGCTAGGAGAACTTCGAGTAACTCCTCACTGATTGTGGCATTCATTTTTAATGAATGAACATGTTGCAGTTTGGTGTTTGCATAGGGTTTTAACGAATGAGTTAGCGAGCGTTTTTCTTACTGTTAGGTTCATATAGCTACTCATAAGACATTTCTTATGAAATACTAATTAACTCTTTAATTAGTTTCAAGATCTAGTGCATGCAAAACATAAATAACAAAGATAAGAAGAAAACAATTTCCTCACAATGGTATTGGCATAAAATGGGCACAAGAGTAAGACTCCTTCTTACTCTTATTCTTGAGCTTAAATGATTATGGAATGATTTTCCTCAGGCTTCAAGTATAGAAGCACTCCAATAAGTTGCACCTAGAATATCCCAAATCTCTTGAATATTGTTATACTAGAACAATAAACAAGATCCCCTTAAACCAAGTACAAGACACTTGAAATTTCTACTTTAGAAACTCAAGTTAAAGCTCTTAGAATAAGTTATATGAAACTTCTCAAGTTTCTTAACTTATCTTATTTTCTAGTGAGAAGTATTATGAATAATATGAGATATGTTCAAGTGAGTTCATAAGAGGAAAACATCCTCTTATTGTGCATATGTAACCGGCCAAGCATGGGTAACAACAAGCATGCTCGTAATGATTTTGTCTAATCATCATTAGCACAACATTTAAAGCCTAATCCTTACCCAACCCCCATATAATCGGTTTTTGGCGCTTAAAAAGGACTCCATATTATATTTGTGATTTTGTCATTTGTCACACATGTGACATGTGACATGTGACATGTGACATGTTATCTCATAATATAATTATGTATTTAACTAATTAAATACAATTTCATGTCAAATAAATTAAACTCAACATTTTAAGTAATAATTTATAATCACATATATATAAAATGGGTCATCTCATATTTGGTTGATATGATCTACAACTAATTGTAATTATGATCAACCAATCATGTTTATCTCAAATGTTTCATAAACATTAAGCATTCTAATATAACAATTATATTATTGAATCTTATTTAATCATATTACAATAAGATATATTTCTCACTTGTAAACTCGTTCTGTTTAAGGGATTAATTAATCTGTATCGTTATACAATTAATTATTATTCTTGATTAGGGAATCGTCCTTTCGGTGTGACCTCAAGGGATCAACTGATCACCACCGTCATACGACAGTAATGTCAAACTCTAGTAAGCCAATCATTACCGATTAATGTGGATCAGTTGACTATAATGTTAATCATCCCTTTGTATTCTCGTTAATGAGATTTAATTAAGTGATCGCACTATTGTTGAGGACACTCAGTCCAACAATCTCCCACTTGTTCGCAACAAGTGTGCGTCACCAATTCTCTTGTCCTATTTTAAATCTCCCACTCAATGTAAGGTGTCTTGCAGGACGTACTTGCACGTGATCACATCTAGAGTGGTTTCCTGGATCTGGAGAGTAACTGTCTGACCGGAATTATCTACCGTAGATACCTTCCTAGGGTGGCCACGCATTTCCAGTTCACCACTCCTCGAGTGGCCTTGAGATATTGGATAACCCTGAAAAGGGGTTGGACAATTCCTGTCGCACTATTCCCTTCGTTCACTCACAGTCCTTCATGACCCAATAATTGCTCATTCACCCCTTTTTATAGAATGGCTTGGGGCAAAAACCAAAGTCAATTAGAAACTATGTCGACTTGGGCGAATAGTCACTAGTCCAAAGAATTGACTCAAAGAGAATACTATAGTAGCTCTCGCCACGACCAGGCTTTATAAATTGCCAGAACTTTATAAGCGGTCACTGCTCGACAGAGTGTCTCATACAGTCTGCTTATGTGATCGACTAGTCATCTCATATGACTCTATGGCACTTGAACTTGCCATCAATCGCATCACACTCTAGTCACTTTGAGACGTCACCTCATGTAAGTAACTAGGGGCCAAGGCTATGTTAATCCAGTTCACTTTAATAGGGTTCAAAGTTGTCACTACAACCTATTTGGATATAACAAAGCACAAAATGAGTTTTATAAACTCAAACAATAAATGTGATTATCACACATGAACAATCAACACAATGTTATTGCTTCATATCAAATAATCTAAAGTATACAAGTTCCACGACACTTCATGGTCATCTTGTTTAAATGTAATAAAAGCTTGGATGGTGGATATATCATGTATCCATTTGTTCCAACTTTATAAATTGCTTATTTTCTTTCCAATCATCGTTATTCCCAATAACATGAAGTTTATCTAAGTACCTCACTAGATCTCTATCTAGTGTTGGGCCTTTTAATCTTAAAAGATTCCCACTTGTTATCATTATAACCACGTGATGGGTATCTTGGTGGAAGGGTCTACTCATTAGATCCTTGTAATCCACCTCATCCTCATCATTATGTACTAAGATTCTATTTGTAGAATTTTCTATGATTGACACTTCAATCATCCCTTTTTATTTATTCGCTTTTAATATAACAAAATTTAGCCTTCGATTTTGTCAGATCCTTTACAGGTTTGGAAACTTGGGTTCGTGTGACACTTAACACGCAACTAAGTTATTAATACCAAACTGAAGAATAAACCCATAGTTCTCCTCGAGAATCTTATGGTCATTCTTGAAGGCTATCCAATGACTCTCATGTGGATTACTTGTTATCAACTTGTCATGCTCCAAGCATACAATTTATCAAGGTATGTGCATATCTTGGCAAATATGATTGGCCTAATGGCGGAAACATTAGCAATCATGTGTATCCTCTCTCATCTATCACCATAGATTTTGGATACATTCTCCAACTCTTTCATCTAGAAATGATTTCCCAAACACTCCTCCACGGAAGGCAATGTCAGTACATCATTCCCAAAGACCAATATGTCTCCTACATACGAGACATGGGAGATATTTTGCCTCAAATACGATATGCTTCTTCCAAGTCTTTCATCTAGAAGTATTTCCTAAACACTCTGATGATCATTATTTATATACATATTTTATGCCTCCCTTAGACAGATTTAACTCGATTTACCGTCTTTCCTAGCTTATTCTATGCTATTTTAGCTAGAATATCGATTCTGCCGCTTTTGTTATGTTTTAATGCAGATTGGATGCATTTGGAACTTTTTGAGTAGATATGGAGCATGGCGGAGTTGGATCGTTGAAGCTAGGCACGGAAATCGAGGAAGAAAAGAAGAAGAAATGAAGAAAAGTCGAAGAATCAAGCCTAAATGAGGGCTGCTCGACCGAGCAATGGTCTCTTGCTCGATCGAGTCGGTGTCAGGGCTGCTCGATCGAGCAGAAGTGCCTTGCTCGATCGAGCAAGCTTATTTCGGCGGATTTCTCTTATTTTCCTTAAAGTTTAACCTAATTAGTAGGATCTTTTGTATTATAAAAAGAAAGCTCGTCTTTCTTAATTAGATATACTTTTCACATACTTTCATATGCTTTCTTAGGCTTTTAATACTTTTAGGCTTTAATTCAAAACCCTAATTAGTTTACTTTGCCTCCGGATTTATTCATCAAAGACGATTGTCTTTAGTTCATCTTGTAATCGGTATTCTTCAATCTTTCTTCGTTATTCAATTTAATTACCTTCTAGTTCTTTGTTCATCCTTTCATAATTGTTAATCATGTTTACTTTAATTATTATTGTTGTTGTTTATATCGTTATGAGTAGCTAAATTCCTTTCTAGGGTTGAAAAGGGGATCTAGGATTGTTAGAAGGGGTAGATTAATTAATTGAATTGCAATTGCATGGTTATCGTTTGATTATCGTTTTAATTCTAGTTGTTTGATTACTGGCCAGGATTAATTAACTAGTCTCGCGAATTAGGATTGACACCGACCGGGTTAAGAGTAAGATAGGCTACTATAATTGAATAGAACTTGTTTAATGATAGCGATCGCATGTTAAATTGTAGATTTAAAGGGCATAATTGAATCGACCGATCTTGTGACCTTAGATAACTATATTGCATGATAATTGATTACTCCCTTATCCCTGAATAATAATCCTAGTGAACCTGAGACCCTAGCCTTTTAATCTCATTGTTTTCAACCTTATTAGTTTGTTATTGCTTATAGTTAGTTATTGCTTATTATTAGTTGTTATTAGTTGTTATTGTTTACTTTAGTTGTTGTTATTAATTGTTATTAGCTTAGAAACCACAATTCAAACCCAGAAATTGTTACTTAAGATTAGAATACTACCACCTCCCTGTGGATTCGATACCTTACTTACCGCTGACTGTTAGTTAGTAGTGAATTAGGTTTTACTTTGATTAAGGTGACGCGACTTTACCCTTATCAAATTTGGCGCCGTTGCCGGGGAGGCAACAGTTTTCTGTTTGTTTCTACTTAGTTTGTCTTTTTCGTCTCGGGGAACCTAAGTTCCTTAAAACCGTTCTCATCCTTTTCTTTAGTTTTTGTTTATGCCTAGGTGTTCTAGGTCCGTTCTCGTGCCCTACGATTCCGAGCCAGAGAAGACTCTCCGGTCTAGACGAAACTTTTGGAAGGAAATTCAAGAAGCGGAAGAGTTGGGTACGCTTGAAACAGTTTACGCCAAATTCGTCGCAGAAAAACCGTCCTTAGAAGAGGATACACCTATTTCTGCACCCACTACAATCATGCCTACTCTAGCCAGCCATTCGGAGCCTACTGTTGCATCTATTCCCAAGGGATTTCAACTCCCTACTACGGGTAATAGTACTTTTGAGATTCGTCCATCTTATATCTCTTTGGTGGAGCGAAGCATGTTTGGAGGAAGCCCTACTGAGGATCCTGCTAAGCATATGGAGAAATTCACTAACTATTGCTGCTCTATTCCTTTAACGGGTGGGGTGACACAAGATCAAATCAAGTTGGTGTTATTTCCCTTTTCACTACGAGACGGGGCAGAAGATTGGTTGAGTGAGTTAGATATGGCTGCACTTGGCATCACCGATTGGAATTCTTTGGCTCTTTCATTCTACAAAAGATATTTTCCGCCACAGAAAACCAATGCCATTCGAAGCCAAATCACAAGTTTCAAACAAGGTCCCAATGAGAACTTTAATGAGGCCTGGGTTCGCTTCAAAAAGCTTGTCAAGTCCGTTCCACATCATGGTTTTGATACTTGGTTCTTATGCAACCAATTTTATAATGGGTTATATGAAGATCAGAGGACATTGCTCGATTCTGCTGCTAATGGGAGATTCCAAAATAACACTACTAATGCCAATGCTTGGAAGTTAATTGATGAGATGGCTACTCACACTGCTGAGTATGGAAATCCTAGGGGTAATGTGAGGAGAGGAGGTTCGGATAATGCCATTGTAGCTCAGTTGGAGGCATTAACTGCCAAAATTGCCGAGTTACAAACTTCAAAGTCCTTGGAAAATAAGCAAACGATTCATGCCATGGTTCAACAAGAGCCAACCTGTGAAAGATGTGGTACTATGGGACATAATGCAGTGGAATGTATGAGTACGGTTGATCAAGTGCTTGCCTTTCAATCCTTTAAGCAAGGTTCATCGTACTCTAACTTTTACAACGAAAGGACAAGAGAGCATCCCAATTTCTCCTACCAAAGTCAGAATGTTCTTAATCCTACCCCACCACCACCTCATCAACAAGGTTCATCTTATGTGATTCCTCAGAATCACAATTCTCAAGGTAACTTTAACCGTTCCAATCAAGGTGGCCAAAACTTCCAACAACCTCCACCTCCACCACCTCCAAGTAATGATATGACGGAACTGAAAGCCATGTTGCAGCAGAGTCTTATGATCCAACAAAAGCAAGATGCTCAGATCTCACAACTAATAGCTCATAACAAGATGGTTGACACTCAAATTGCCCAATTGGCAATTCAAAATTCACATAAACAACCGGGTAATCTTCCTCCTCAAGGACACCCTCCACATGAACAAGTCAATGCTATCACCTTGAGGAGTGGAACACATTACAAAGGCCTTGAAATGATAAGGGATGAAACCAATGAAAGCTTGGAAGTTGCCGATCAAAGTTCGCAAAAAGGCGAAAAAGAGGCTGAAAACAAGGTTGCTCGATCGAGCAACCCAGAAAATTTGCCCAAATTCCTCTCGGGAATTTTCTGAAAGTTACAGTATAGCAAAACTCGATCGAGCAACCCCTGATCAGGATGAAAAGCCTTCTTATTCATCTTCCAAAGCCAAAGAAGCCGAGCCCATTGTAATTAAACTTCCTTTTCCTCAATGACTACATAAATCAAAGCTCGATAAACAGTTTGGGAGGTTTATGGAGGTAGTGAAGAATTTACAAGTAAGTGTACCATTTACCGAGTTGATCACTCAAGTGCCGGCCTATGCAAAGTTTCTAAAGGATATATTGACAAGGAAGCGGTTTTTTAATGAAGTGGAGACGGTTGCATTTACTGAGAAATGCAGTGCTACGTTGCAATCAAGATCACCACCTAAGCTAAAGGATCCAGGGAGTTTTTCTATTCCTTGTAATATAGGTTGCTTAGCAATTGATAAAGCCCTTTGTGATTTAGGGGCTAGTGTTAGTGTTATGCCATTCTCTATATGCAAAAAGTTAAATATGGGTCAACTTACTGGTACAAACATGACCTTACAAATTGCCGACCGTTCTATTAAACACCCTTTAGGGATTTTAGAAGACGTACCGGTTAGAGTAGGGAAGTTTTTCATACCAGTTGACTTTGTTGTCTTAGATATGGCTGAGGACACCCAAATTTCTATCATCTTGGGACGACCATTCCTCCATACTGCGGGGGCGGTTATAGATGTCAAGAATGGGAGACTTACACTAACAGTGGGGGATGACACTATCACTTTCAACCTAGATAAGGCAATGAAACACCCCCTACTAGAAGAGACATGTCATAGGGTTGATATTGTGGATTTAACTATTGATGATTGTCCCCCTTTGCGTTTGGATAGGGATCCTCTAGAGATCTCCTTAATTTCCAGGAATGCTGAAGCTGGAAGCTCACGAAGTAAACTCAAGTCTAGATGGTCGATACCATTCACAAAAACCTAGGTGAGCAAGTTTGGGTCGGTTACGCTACAAACTGACAAGGGTGAAGTTTTCAAAGTCAATGGTCAACGCTTAAAGACCTGTTATGATAGAGCATTTATAGGAGTGAGAGAGGCCGTCGACCTTTTCGCTCTTGATAAACCACCATGACTTTGAGGTAACCCGGTCGTGCGGGACCGATATAAACCAGCGCTAACCGGGAGGCAACCCGACATTTACTTGTAATTCATTTGTAAATTTTATTTCGATTAGCTTAGTTATTGATGTTATAGTTCAATTCAATTTAGTTTGGATAGTTAATATAGTTGTGCTCTATTGAGTGCGGTGAGCGAGCGATCTAACAATTTTATTGAGTGTTTGCAGCTCATACAAAAATTGGAAGTCGCTTTAATAATGAGGAAACGAAAAGAAAGAAAGGAGAAAAGAAGAGAAAAGCATGAAAAACTCATAATTTTAAGGGTTGCTCGATCGAGCAGGCTCCCCTTGCTCGATCGAGTCGCCCGGTTCGAACCGGTCCGAAGCCTTAAAAAGCAAGTTTTAACCAATTTTTTCTTCATTTATCTTCTTATTTCGTCATTCTTCTTCACTACCTCACCCTTATTCTCTCAAGCTGGTATTATCTATCCTTGTACTTTCTTTTATTGTATTTTCTTTTAGTTATTTTTCCCCTTCCCTTTTGTTAGTTGTGTCCTCTAGGTTGCTGTTGTTGGTTGATTGTGTGATGTTGTGCTGTTAGCGTCACAATGAGGACACTGTGACATTTAGGTTTGGGGGAGAGTCTTTATTTCAATTGTGTGTTTAGTTTATTTAAAAAAAGAAAAAACCATAAAAATTGAAAAATTTACAAAATCCAAAAACATGTTTTTATTTTATTAGGTCGAGTCTTGGTGAAGTTGAATTACAATGATGATAATTTGCATTGTTTCTGCATTTGAATCCCACATAAGTTGTCCATGTACATTGTTTTGACTTACTATTTTTTGAAAACAAAGCTCATATTACAAGTCTTGACCGTTTTTGGACCTCCTTATGTACAACCCGAATATACCCATTTTTCTATAAAAATATTACAACCACTTTTTTCAGTAGAACTTAATTTTTAAATCGGAATTTTTGTTTCTATGTCTTATTGAAATTATTCCGCTTCGTATTTGGAATTTTTTGGGGGGGGGGGGGGAAAAAAGGGATTCCATGAAAGAACGTTTTTTTATTTTTTATTATTTTTTAAGTCATCTTGACTTTTCTTGACTTTAGTTCGCTTTGGGACTTTTCCTTGACTTTTTTTAAAGTCGTCATTGACTTTTTCTTGACTTTTAAGTCGTCATAAACTTTTCTTGACTTTTAAGTCATCTTCGACTTTTCTCGACTTTTCAGTCAACTTTGACTTCCGTTGACTTTTCCCGACTCGTCTCATAAGTATGAAGACCGAAATTTTATTTAAAAAAATCATATTTTTGATTTATTTTTATTTAGATTTATTAAGATTTATCATAATTTAATATAATTATTTTGAATTTATTCGGAATTTAAAGAATAACTTTTACGGTTTTAACCGAACGTCATTTAACTATTCCCGA
>JAIUZE010036899.1:0-24485 GCA_022085475.1 Heliosperma pusillum | reverse complement strand
AACCAGGCCGGTTCAGGCCGGTTCAGACCCGGTCCATCCCGGTCTGGTTGGTCCGTGTTTGGTCCTTGTGGGTTGTGTCGATGTTTGATTGTTTTGTTGTTGTTTTGACGGGTTTTAAATATGTTATGCATGCGGGGAAATATTAAGTAACGGTTTTTAGAAAAGATGACCAAAACCGGTCTAATAAAATGAACCGTGGGTTCCCTTGAACTTGTGACGGTTTTTGAGTATTGTTATTATATCGTGTTTTGTAATTTTTAGCAAGTGGGAAGTTTTAATAAGTAAATTATTTAATTAAAAGCTTTTCATTATATTATTATTTCTCACATGTTAGAAATCATAATACGAGATTTTAGTTTAATTTGATATCATGTAAGTCAAGCGGGGTTTTGGTAAGAATCAATAAATTCACATGTTAGAAATAGAAGGAAATAACATGAAATGAATGTGATATTCTTATGTTCAAGCCTGGATGGCTAAGACTCTGTTTCTAGCCGGTTTGGCCAAACGGGTTTGGTCAAACTAAGATCTAGTCAGCCCCGTTTTGACTGATGACCCGTCGCGGGACTCGGGTCGGGGATTTGTCTTCAGGTAAGGTTTTATTTAATGAATGAATGAATGAGCCTTAGTAGATATGAGGCGATATGTTATTTGAAAATGATTTATGTGCTATTAGTCACATGATAGGAAGTTTTTCCCGTGACTGTTTGATTTTATGGTTGGTGTCGTGTTGACTAAGTACCCATAGAGAATTATGAGTATATGGCGTCTTGACCATTCTAATTCTAAATGAGTATCTTGGACCATGACATTGATAGGCCCGTACTATCTGTAACGAGCATATGGAGTTTGTCGCTTAATAGCTTTTGTGTTCCCGGCTTGATGGATCTTCAAGTCGGGGCATGGCTGCCATAGTTTCCACTTTGGGAAATGGAGCCAGCTTTAGTACTAGCCAACCCTTTGATGGATCTTCTTAGGGGTACTCATGTGATTGTATCATGGGTCTTGGATGCGATGGATCTTCGCATTTCTCTAGGTCTGCGCAGTCTAGGTTTAGGGTTGAGTCGTATCTTGGACATGTTATTAGGGTAACCTCTGAGCTACGATATGTGCTTTGGATCTGGGCCATGTTATTAGTGTAACCGCTGAGCCCAGATGTGTGCTTGGTATTTGGGCCATGTCATTAGCGTGACCGCTGAGCCTAAATATTTAAGTATATCCTACCTCGTGGTATAGACGTGAGTTACAGAAGTCTTCTATTGACGTCACTAAGAACTTGTGCCTGTTTGTAGAAGTATTGGTCTTTCATGTTTGTATGATTCTATGAATCTTAGAAGGTGAGATGCAAGCCGGCTAAGGTTGATAGAGTTGGGATTACCGGTTGTTAACTGATTCACATGATATTATGTTTGATTAGGGTTTGAGTGTATCATGGCCATGTTAACGGTAACCTCTGAGCTAGCATACCAGCTTCCCTACCTCGCGTTATAGTTTATTATCGGATTCACATGATAGCTTTCATATGCTAGGTTATATGTTAGTTAATTGTTTCATAACATGAAAAGCATATCATATATGTTAAGGTTTTGTATTTTTCCTATACATTGCTTTTATGTTATTCATGTTTTATTAAACTCGACATTTCGTGGCTGGGAGAACTCGGAGTTACTCCCCACTGACTTTGGCTTCCGTGTTTATATTTAATGCGGTCGAACAGGTGGTGATGCATACTTTGGGTACATTGACGAGCTAGCGAGCGAAGTATTTACCTTGGACCTATATTCGGTTCTTAGATTGTATATTATTATACACTCTTTTATTTCCGTATTTATACGGGAGATATGTCTCCCGTCTTGTATATTTCTTATGTATAATTTTATTTCCTTTTCTTTATGAACCTTTGTATTTAAGACACCCTTATTATGTATTCTCATATTTTATTCAGTTAAATTATTTTTTTTCTTTCCGCAAATTTGAGGGTGTCACAGGTGCACCCATATTAAATGGGTGTCCATTTTATTTTTGTAATTTGTCATTTGTCACAAATGTGACATGTGACATGTGACATGCAACATGTAATTTAGCTTATAAATGTACATTTAACTAATTTAAATGCAATTTCATAACAAATAAATTAGACTTAACATTTTAAGTCACATTTTATAATTACATGTAAATAAAATGGGTCATCTCATATTTGGTTAATATAATCTACAACAATTTGTAATTATAATCGACCAATTTCACTTATCTCAAATGTTTCATAAACATAATGCATTCTTAGTAATATAACAATTAAATTACTAAAATGAATCTTATTTAATCATATTACAACAAGATATAATTCTCACTAATATAAACTTAGTTCTCTTTAAAGATATTAATTTAATTAATATGTATCGCTATACAATTAATTAATGTACATGATTAGGGAATTGTCCTTTAGGTGTGACCTCAAGGGATCAACTGATCACCACCGTCATACGACAGTAACGTCAAACTCAATTGAGCCAATCGTTACCGATTTATGTTGACCAGTTGACTATAATATTCATCATCCCTTTGTATTTATTATTGAGATTTAATTATGTGATCGCACTATTGTTGAGGACACTTACTCCAACAGTTCTACTCGCATGTTGATTCCTTTGCTTGATCTTTATTGCTACTATATTGATGGCTATATTGATGGGGATTTATGATCCAGCGTCCTTATGCACCTATAGAAGAAAGGCTCTAGCACCTCATTTTTATCATCCAATCATCCAAGAATCATCTCTTTTATTTCTTATAAAATACAAAAAAAAAGTAGTTAGTTGTTCTTAGAATAGTTCTTAGTTCTTATTTTAGTTTTGTTATATTGTTCTTGTAAGGAATCCATCTTTTTATCTACATTTCTCATTGCCTAAACTTCTTTGGTAATTTCTAATCTTATGCTTTACTTGATCTTGTTTTCAGTTATGCAATTTCCATTTCACTTTTGATTAATGTTGTTAATATCTATCACCATAATTAGACTAAATAAAGTTCTCATCGTATGATCTTATCACTTAAACTTTAGTCCTTGTTATTTCTGTTTTTAATCTTCATTTTCATTATGGTTATTATCGTAGTAGTTATAATTTATTCCCTACACAATCTATCATGTCAGTAGTCTTGAATCTAGTTGTTGTAGTTTTGATTTTCTTGTTAATAATCCATAGGTAATTTTGTACTAGGGATGGGTTAGCATATTTAATTGTATTCTAGTATTGTTATTTTGATAAAAACATTGCTTATATTATCTGTACTTCTTTGCCTAATCCTTATGACAAACTTTGATTAGTGGCAATGATTAAATGTTTGTACGCGTCGTCATCTATTCTAAGATCAAAAGTCGGGATAGATAGTAGGACTAACAATAGTAATTTAACGACCTAGTAAGAATCGAAAGAACGATAGGATCCGTCATATAGTCGGTAATTATCCGAGAGGAGTGTAGCATGTGAGACTTGGGTAATTTGAATATTGTTAGAAACATGATTAACAATACAAGGTAAAATTAGACTATATGTGAAATCCCATTCCCTAGACCCTTTTCCTTTATATAATTTCTAGCATTTGAACTCACTTTTATTCTATATTTAAATGTTTTTTCTATCATAGTTATTTGTATTTTAATAAAGTGACAAGCCATAATATATTATAAGATATCTCCCGTCTCCCCGAGATCGACCCGTTACTTCCCTAATATATTCATATTTTATTACCCTAGTTCAAGGGTAAATTTATCTTTGATTTGGGTACGCGATAAGCCCATCGTCCCCAAATAAAAATTATTGACAAAAAATAATGAATAATGAATAAATAATGATCATTCACCAACGTAATATCCTCCCCAATAATATAATAATACCCTAGTATCTATAATAATACTTCGTATATAACCAAGCATTATTATATTGTAGAATAGGAAATTATGAAGTGCATCATGCATTCACACACACAAGGACGAGGAACACCCATTGTACTTGATCGACTTTGAGCTGCTCTAAGGCGGATTGCCTAGGGGGTCGGCAACTCGCCTGGTGGCTAGCCCAAGTCGCCGGCGGCTAGCCCAAGCTAATTCGTTGATCTGTTTTTCACGGTGGCTCGCCCTAGGTGTTGCGCGGTTATCCTAGCTATACGGCTGCTCAGGTACTTCATCTTGGCCCATTTTTCTTCATCTCTCATTGGCCATCATCACCAAGCTTGCTACTTCATTTCCGTCTCAAACTTATATATCCAGGGCAACTCGGTTCAAACTAAATAAAGCCATAACATAGCTACTTGCGGAACCGGTCGAGAAATATGGCAAATGACTCGTAATAAGACCTCTTTAAGACATTTTATTCTAGCTACTTAATCGACTTGTAAACATATATAAATATCGTCTCATCAACCTCCCCGCACTTAGACTATTACTCGTCCTCATATAAACTCAAAGGAATTGTTAATAATTAGCTCATACCAACATCGGTCCACAGAAATACGGGAAGGCTAACAAGGCTTACAATAAGCTCATGCAAGACAGTTTCAAAAATAGCAAAACGTATATAAAATACATCAGAATGATTTTTTTTCTTTTCACCTAAATCCCTCGTTTTGCCTAGAGTGCTCGCCTTTGCGGGTTTTCACTCTAGCTATTATTTTTTCTTCTCATATCTACTCTCAGTCGCACGCAACTCATTTTTTAATTTTAGTCGGAGCGCCCTTTCGGGTTTTCACCCCGTCCTTGTCCACATCTCAATCTTGTCTAGGCGCTCTTTAGGGGTTTCACCTAGCCGAGATACTTCTCTTTATTTTTCATTTTTTTTTTAAATAACTAACTGACATAAACACACCACACAATACAAATGACTACAAATCGGAACGATTATCCCTCCCCACACTTGAATGAAACATTGTCCTCAATGTTGCTAGGACACAATAAAAAGAAAAGGCAAAATAACACACCTTACTAGAGAAAAACTGACGACACAAAACATTCACTATGATCTACACTACATAGACAAATCAAACCACGCACCGCACCTCCCCCCATACTTGGCCATTAACATCCTCCATAAAGCGCACGCGTAACAAGGTCAACAAAAATAAGAGTAAGTAAAGAAGACTAACGGCTGACGCCCCTTATTACTCCGATTCTAAGGAAAGACCAAATACGCAAGGCAAACAAAGACTGATCGGGTTGTCGCGTACCCTAATCAAAGATAAATTACCCAGACTAGGCTAACAACAAATTAATGTAATTAGGGAAGTAAGGGGTCAATCTCGGGGAGACGGGAGATACTTGTGAATAGTTGTGGTTAGAACTCTACCTTGGACGATTGGCAAATGTTTGTCACTAATTACTAAATAATAACAATGCAATAAAGAAAAGAATCTAGGGAAGTAGGTTCACACATGTAGATTAACATATTGATGAAATTGGATTTAAGATATGCAAATAATTCGTTGAGCGTTCGTAAGAATGGTGTGTTCTTTACAATCATGGATCAGATGGTCTAGCAGACTTTTAGTGCGATTTACTAGGTCTTAATCCACTATGTCATGCTTTGTCTATTCAAATCTCGTATATCTACCTTGGAAAAGAATTCCACACTAGTCAAATGATTTTGGCCAAAAATCGATAACTATCGTTACAATCCAAACATGCATAGACACAACGTTTTAAAGGCACAATTTCTTTTATCCAATTATCATCTTTTAATTAATCTAACATGGCTATCCTACACACTAGAAGGGTGACTACTTATGCCTGATTAACAATGAAAAGGAAACTAAGAATATAAAACTAAGAATGATAAACATGATAAAGGAAATACTAAAAGAAAATGAAACTATAATGTAAAGACGAGAATAAAGATTACCGAAAAAGGATGAGCAAAGATTGAAATGGAATAAGAACTTGAATAGGAAATGCAAACCCGGAAACTTGAATTCTAATTACAACTAGAACAACTACAATTGAAGAAAACTTAGAACTAGATTAAACTAAACTAGAGAAAACTAAAACTAAACTAAACTAAGAAAGAAGAAGAACTAAACTAAAGAGAAATGTAAGAAGAGAAGAGATGTTGTGTGAAGGGATGGATGATATGATATGAGGGCTAGAGAATCTATTTATAGTATTAGGGTTTCGTGGAGAAGAGGTCGGGCATTAAACACATAGGTCAAAAATAGGATGAAGGAGCCGCAATGCTCGAAGCAGCACACATCCCCGATCGGGTACACACTTACCCGATCGGGTAAGTCGTCTTCTGGAAGCTCTTGACTAACGCTTCATCTTCCTTTGCTTGACTTGACTTCAAACATCCCCCTTGACCTCTTGAGTCGGGTTTGTTGATAGGGTTTGATGTAAAGCGATGATTGCTTCCGCCTAATTGATTGATCTTCCGACAACTACGAAACCGTCCTTGCTTCTTCTCTCTTTCGAATTAGTGAACCTTCTTGAAATGCATTTCACTTGGTCAAGCTTTCTTCTTCAAATCGTCGGGTTCTAGGCAAATGCTCGGGAATATAGAAAAAGGGCGTAGAAACGTCACTTTCCCTACAAAACATGTTAGAACATAGGAATTCGCCTAGAAGACGATATTAGCTCATAAAGTGGCTTAACAAAGCACAAATGACATACAAAACTGAGCTAAATTGGGGGTTAAAACCATACAAATATTCACTTATCAAACTCCCCCAAACTAAACCTTTGCTTGTCCTCAAGCAAACATAACAAACAATATTAGGACAAAGTTGCAAGCGTTGGCTACTACACCATCAAGAAACAAATCTCAACGTAAAGCCTTGGAAACATAATGAATCATAACCCAAAAACAACGTGGGCAAGAATGATACATAAACAAGGCTGAGATTTACATAACGGCGTAGCACAAAAAATTTCACTATAGAATTTCGGCTCTTGCATGATCTTTTGACAAATGGACTCTCACGGTACACTCGAACACTCATTGTATATGTAAAAGGTGATTTCTTTATGTGTAAATGTTTGAGACACTCACCTATCTACGACTTATGAAAATGTGTCCGCAGCCTAATATGGTAAACAATTCAAAACACAAGTCAAAGATCACAATGCACACAGAAAAGAAGCCGAAAAATAAGAAGAAGGCTTTGGGAAATGGGTGAAAGGTGGACAAATAGTTATGGTCATGTGAAGGTTAGAATGAGCTAGCAACTGACCAATGATAAATGAATACTCAATCCAAACTTTCGATCAATTTCCCAAAAGACGAAAAACGAAGCCAGAATGAACTGATTGGCTTATTACACACGAAACACAAGGGTAAACTCCTTCTGAATATTGACTTGACATTTCTTAGGAGATACTCACAACTTCTTCTTTTATTTCTTTTTTTTTCTTTTTTTTTCTTTTCTTTTTTTTTCTTTTTCATTTTTTTTCTTTTCTATTTTGAACATAACATCACTTCTTGAACATTTTCGTTCTCCCAAATTCACTTTGACATAAAAGAACAAAATCTTCTCAAAAGAGCACCCATACACCATAGTCTAGCTACTAGCTCAAAAGGTAGGCAGTTTTTATTTGTAGCTATTATTTTGTGAAACATTTGTATGAAGGGGCTAATTTTGAGGTGTAATTCAAAATGAAAAAGGCTTCAAATCTTAGTGAATCATGAATGCAATGCATATAGAAATGAAATGAGAACCATACTTATGCGTTCTGACATGACACACATCACAAGGAGAACTACACACACCTAGATGAGACTGGTTATAGATGTACCAGTCTAAAGAGGTTCTACCTTACAATATATGTAACTTGCCAAATGTCAAGATCAAGCGTACTCATCTATAGATTCATTCCATGCCTACTGTGTACAAGACTTCCCCATGTATGCACAATTCAATAAATATTGAACCATTATCTTTTGAAAGCTCTAAGTTTGGGAAATGTAACATGATAGCATAGTAAACAAGCAAGCAAAGCATGAAAAGCATTCAATTGTGTTCAAAAATTTTAAAATTTCTCTCTAAAATCTTCTCTTCTTATTCAAAATTTGAAAAATATAACTAAAATGCAAAATGGGAAAATGCAATCCCTCCCCCAAGCTAAACATCACATTGTCCTCAATGTGAGCACGAAGACTAAACATGCAACGAGATGCTTAATGGGAAGAAGGGTAAAAAGGGAAAAAGATGAAAGAAAAATGAAGCTTACTAGTGAGCGCGGACTCCCCCAAGCTAGTCTTTTGGACTTGACAAGGAAGGTCTTCATAGATTTTTCAAAAACTCTCTCATCTTGCAAGGTAAAGCTAACAAAACAACGAAAAAAGGGAAAAATAAAAATAAAATGCAAAAAGAAAGGGAAAACACGGGTTGCCTCCCGAGAAGCGCTGGTTTAACGTCTCGCGAGACTCTTTATTAATGAAAATCATTCTTTGTGCCTTAAAAAGCATGTCAATGCCCTTAGAAGTTGATCATATACCTGCGCATGGGCTATACAAAAACATATGTAAGCAATTGACAAGATATAGGCCTGAAATATTGAAGGTAAGAATTGATATATCTTATCATTGTGCGCATGACAAACTTCATAGATGACCACTGAATTGCTCCACTCGTCAGTGAGAGATGGAGTGAAATGTTTAAGATCATGGAACAAACAATTAGTTCCCAAAATATCGTTAGTGGACTCTAATTGGGGGTAGGGTGAATCAAAGGATTGGGAATCAAAAATGGGTGGTTGATCCCACTTAATTTCAAGGCTAGGTTCACAAAACCCAGTATCATTTTCAAATAAATCTGGAATATCCTTAGCGAAGGGATTTTCAAAGAAATCTGATGACTCGATCAACGACTCTCCATTGGAGTCACAAATGGGCTTAACAACATCCTTGTCTAAAGTCTCGGCTACCATATGGTCAATATCAATAATGGGGGTCTCAAAATTGTCAAATGGAACGACACTAGAGTGACTTTCAATAGAAAAGGTTGGACCATCATCATCGTCATCTATTAATTCATATGATTGGGGAGAATTAGACTCACATGAGGGGGCTGAAAAAGCACAGGAGAAAATAGACTCACATGGGGGTGAAAAAGCAAAAGGAAAATTGATTGGCTTACATTTTGTAAACGTGGGTTCTTCCTTTTGCCCTTTGAGTATTTGAAGTTGAGCCCTGATTTCATTGATTTGCTCTTGGATTCTCAACTGCCGGTGCGTTTCATCCAGAGATTGGGATGCCATAAAGTCCAAGAAAATCCAAAGTTCATTTCCTCTCTTCTGATAAAAACTTCCAGCACTCAATTGCATAGCCAGCCTACGACACTTAATGAGCATTCCATGAATCACGACATTCCTCATATAGGTCTCATCAAGGGTATACCCAAGAGAGATAATATGTCTACAATAGCTATAAAATCGGTCGAGGTATTCATGGAAAGGCTCATTCTCGCATTGTGGTGGTTGGAAATAGATAGTCATTGAGAGAAAATAAAGCAATCCCTTTGGAAGAAAATATTCCTATTACCCGAAAAGAGTCACTACACTACAAGAAAATGGTGAGAAAAATCTCAAGGAACAAGTTTTACACGAGACAAAAAAAAAAGAAGAAAAAAAAGAAAAAGACAAGGTAAAACTCTACTAATCACAAATAAACAAAACTGTGCTCCCCGGCAACGGCGCCAAAATTTGATCGGGTTGTCGCGTACCCTAATCAAAGATAAATTACCCAGACTAGGCTAACAACAAATTAATGTAATTAGGGAAGTAAGGGGTCGATCTCGGGGAGACGAGAGATACTTGTGAATAGTTGTGGTTAGAACTCTACCTTGGACGATTGGCAAATGTTTGTCACTAATTACTAAATAATAACAATGCAATAAAGAAAAGAATCTAGGGAAGTAGGTTCACACATGTAGATTAACATATTGATGAAATTGGATTTAGGATATGCAAATAATTCATTGTGAGTTCGTAAGAATGATGTGTTCATTACAATCATAGATCAGATGGTCTAGCAGGCTTTTTATGCGATTTACTAGGTCTTAATCTACCATGTCATGCTTTGTCTATTCAATTCTCGTATGTCTACCTTGGAAAAGAATTCCATACTAGTCAAATGATTTTGGCCAAAAATCGATAACTATCGTTACAATCCAAACATGCATAGACACAACGTTTTAAAGGCACAATTTCTTTTATCCAATTATCATCTTTTAATTAATCTAACATGGCTATCCTACACCCTAGAAGGGTGACTACTTATGCATGATTAACAATGAAAAGGAAACTAAGATTATAAAACTAAGAATGATAAACATGATAAAGGAAATACTAAAAGAAAATGAAACTATAATGTAAAGACGAGAATAAAGATTACCGAAAAGGATGAGCAAAGATTGAAATGGAATAAGAACTTGAATAGGAAATGCAAACCCGGAAACTTGAATTCCAATTACAACTAGAACAACTACAATTGAAGAAAACTTAGAACTAGACTATACTAAACTAGAGAAAACTAAAACTAAACTAAACTAAGAAAGAAGAAGAACTAAACTAAAGAGAAATGTAAGAAGAGAAGAGATGTTTTGTGAAGGGATGGATGATATGATATGAGGGCTAGAGCATCTATTTATAGTATTAGGGTTTCGTGGAGAAGAGGTCGGGCAATAAACACATAGGTCAAAAATAGGATGAAGGAGCTGCAATGCTCGAAGCAGCACACATACCCGATCGGGTACACACTTACCCGATCGGGTAAGTTGTCATCTAGAAGTATTTGACTAACGTTTCATCTTCCTTCGCTTTGACTTGACTTCCATCATCCCCCTTGACCTCTTGAGTCGGGTTTGTTGATAGGGTTTGATGTAAAGCGATGATTGATTCCGCCTAATTGATTGATCTTCCGACAACTACGAAACCGTCTTTGCTTCTTCTCTCGTTCGAATTAGTGAACCTTCTTGAAATGCATTTCACTTGGTCACGCTTTCTTCTTCAAATCGTCGGGTTCTAGGCAAATGCTCGGGAATATAGAAAAAGGGCGTAGAAACATCACTTTCCCTACAAAACATGTTAGAACATAGGAATTCGCGAAGACGATATTAGCTCATAAAGTGGCTTAACAAAGCACAAATGACATACAAAACCGAGCTAAATTGGGGGTTAAAACCATACAAATATTCACTTATCAAAGACAATAAAACACAAAGCTAATTTGGTCTTACCTATACTACTCTACTCCAAATCAACCATCACTTCCAACCGCATTAGCAAGATGCCCACAACAACGCACCGCGGTTCTCCACACGGTAGCCACTATCCTACCCATACAACCTTTTGTGTCTCCCTTCTTATAACGCCAACACCATAAATATGCAATAAAAGTTTAGGGGTTCCGATTCTTTTCTTTGTTCTTTTGTTTTTGGGAAATTCTATGGTGTACCCCTCAGTTTTTTCATTTTTTATGGTGTTCTCCTACATTTTTCAAGTTCTACGGTGTACCCATGAACTCTATTCATTAGTCTATACAATGACCTTATTCATTGTGTTTGCTAAGTTATTTTCTTAGTTGATCTTTTAAACCGTCTCTTTATCTTTCCAATTACTCGACAACCTACTCAATTACTTGTTAGTTCTCCGAATTAACCATTCACCCACCATATAGTATACGAATCTAACTAACAATTCATTAAATTTCCATTATCATTTCATGTTTATTTCATAACAAAGGTTTTTTATAGTAGTTTGTTTTAATTAAAAGTTATTTGTGATGCATCTTATTGCGGATGGTGATACAACATTAATAAGTCATAACAAAGTCAGCGTACGGTCATTTAATATGTGATAAAGTTAATGCATAGTTGAAGGAAGTCATCATGGAGAAATAAGTAAGAAGTTTAGGGTTAAAACGTCGATTATAAAAAAGAAAGGGGTACAACATAGAAAATCGATAAACTCAGGGGTACACTGTAGAATATCCCTTTGTTTTTTGAATTTTTATTTTTATTTTTTGGATTTTCATTTATTTTCATTTTTATTTTTTGCAAAAATTGCAGACACCAATCTACGGGTTGCCTCCCATGAGCGTTTTTGTTTAACGTCGTTGGCTCGACATCTCGCGGAATATTAAACTACCCGACTTAAGTAAGAGTCTAGAAATTTACCTTAACAAAGAAATTGGGTAAGTACTTTATTTGATATGGATGACTTGTGTTGCCTTTCCGCAGCCCTTCCAGGAAATTAATTTACCAAACCAAGCCTTGCCCTTCATTTTTCCTGCCTCCGCATCTTTGACATTCCCCCATAGAATGATGCACTTTTTCACTTTTGGAGAGGGATCCTATAAAATGCCACAAGCCTTGCGCGGAAGTGGTGGCTTCTGACTTCTCATAGATGTACGGTTATTAGCAATAGCACAAAGAGAATAAGTCGTTGAGTTAGTCAAATTAGGTGGATTAATTTCATCTTTAACCACATTCCCATTAAACTCCATAGTCAAGGAACCCTTTGAAACATCAATTCAGGTTTCTGCGATCTTTAAGAAAGGTCGGCCCAATAAAATTGGGATTGCATCGACATCTTGTGCCATATCTAATACATAAAAATCTGCTGGAAAGACCAACGGATCTACCTTAACCATAACATTTTCTACTACTCCCCTAGGGTGAACACTAGCTAGACCGATTAGCAATTTGAACCACCATTTTAGTGTTCTTTAATGGACCAAGCTTTAAAGACTCATATACATGAAAGGGGAGAAATTTTATCGACGCCCCTAGATCTAACATGGCTCTTTTGAATCGTGTATCACTTATGGTGCAAGGTATGGTGAATACACCCGGATCACCACACATAGAAGGGGTCTTACTCTTAAAAAAAAGCCGACACAAACTCACTAGCTTTACCCTTAGACTTTTTCTAAGTCTGTTCCTGTTGATTTCTTTTAATTGTACAAAGTTCTTTTAAGAACTTGACATACCTAGGAATACTTTTGAGCAAGTCAAGTAAGGGAATATTTACCTCGCATTTACGAAAGGTTTCATAAATATCAGTGTCATGCTTCTTCTTCCTTGTATCCTTCAAAGCCTCAAGAAATGATTGTAATGGCTTATATATAGGAAACGATGGTGTCACCTCCTTGAAGCTAGGTATATCCTCTTTCCCTTCATCATCAAGTAGCTTGTCATCTTCAATCACTAGCTCATCTTCTTCTTGAATAGTCACCATCTTAGGCTTAGCTTTTGCCTTTTCAACCTCGACTAATTGCCTAACATTCCTCAATGATACGACACTCACGTTCTCCCTAGGATTTGGGACTATTTGAGATGGTAAAGCTCATGATTGTTTAGCTTCCAAACAACCCACAACGGTAACTAATTGACTCACCTGATTCTCAAGATTCTTAAAATAATTCTGCTTATTTTTCGCTCTATCTTGAGTACCATTGATGGTAAGAGCCCGAATCACGTCCTCAGTAGACATAGATGAATTTGATGTAGCTTTTGATGGAGCTTCATAATTTCCCCAACGAAAGTTGGGATGAGATTTCCAACCTTCATTAAAAATCTTAGAGTATGGATCTCATTTCTTGTTATTTGGAGCAATGTCCCAAACACCGTTTACCTCCTCAAAACCTCCCTCTTTCATTTGAGGACAAAGATCACTAAGGTGGCCCTATGTGGAGCAAATACCACAAACAATAGCTCGGTTACCTCCCATCAAATCTCGATCAAGGAGGTTAAACCATCAACTTTTTCTTCTAAGCTTGAATTAGAACCCATGGCACTAACGCCTCTTCTAGCGGGTTTCCTCTCATATTGTTTAGAGCTGTCAGATAGCTGTGCAACTATTCTCCAGGCCTGAGACGGATTTTTATTCAAAATGTTCCCTCCACAAGCGGAATGTATCATGCGACTATCCTCTTCGACGAGTCTGCCACATAAAAAAAATATCAAGTCTTTGTCCGAGTAACCATGATAAGGACAACTAGCGCAACATTGCTTGAACCTCTAAAAGAAATCATACATCGTCTCACCTTCCTTCTGCTAGATATTGCTAATGGCTCTCTTTAAGTGCGCTGATCGCGATTGGGAAAATATTTTTTGAAAACACCTTCTTCATTGCCAACCAAGTGGTGATAATTCCAGGTGGAAGATAGGACGATCAATCCTTTGTGTTCCCCTTTAATGAGAATGGAAAAGCCCGCAACTGAAGTTGCACATCAGAGACACCTCATTATTGCATGCTCGCACAAACCGTATTAATATCCGAAAGATTCTTGTTCAGATCCTCAATACTTGTCCCATTAAATTGAGGTAGATGATGTATCAATCCCGACTTTAACTCGAACGTAAAACCATCAACTAGAGTTGGGAATGTAATGCATAGTACTTGGACAATAAGGTCAAGAGCAGTAAGCTCCCTCATGGTGCATGATTAGACTAGTTTAGTAGGAGTTAATAAGGTTATTTTGATGATTAAATGATAGGTTAAGAAGCATTTTTGTGGATCTTAGTGCTTATGTCTTGGGTGTTGGTTTTGTAATGGACTTGTGTGTTTTAATGGGGTAATTGGATTGATTTCTTGCTATGAGTGGAGAAGAGCTTCTTTAGAACTTGGTATTGGGCTAAGGAAGTCATGAGAGTGTTGATTTTGAAGCAAGTCAAGGCCCAAGGATGAAGGTCAAAGCACGGAAACAAGTGAAAAAGAGGAAGCGTCACTCATAGGAGCCGCGGGGCGCGGCAAAAAGCCGCGGGCCGTGGCTTAGCATTGGATTCCGACGACTCTTCTAATTATTCTTTAATTTTGGCAATTATGCTCACATGTTATGAGGTTTTATGAGGCTTTAATAGGATTTATGAAGATGCTCTTTGAATACGTATAAAAGGAGGGGTATTTGATCAAATTAGACATATCTTCTTCCATCTTTTAATCATCATAATACATAGGAAAATATTTGATTATTTATAGTTTGTTTTAGCTATTTTGTATGGAAGGCTAAGGTTTTACATCTTGGAACAAGTTCTTGAAGCTAAGTTAGCTTGATTTGTAAGACTCTTATTCTATTTCTTTTTCATTATTAGAGTATCAAATTTAGTTTGCATTTTTGTTGGTTTGTTAATTATACACCTAGAATGATCAACTAGTAGTTATTAGTTAATTAACCATTGCTAGATTAGATGAATCAATCTTTTGTTTTTTTTAATTCCATTGTAGCAATTATAATTCATCAATTCGTATGTTTTTCATCATCGTTGAGTTATAAAGGACTAAATTTGTATGAACCATAGTGAAGCAACCCTTCTTTTCTTCATTTGTTTATCTTTGCTAAATTCCATCGCTTTAATCTACCATCTCGATACAATTGAGCGCTTGACTAAATTGACGATATTGTAAGGACTATTTGTTTACGCTTGTAACTAATAATCATTCATAAGTGGAATTAGAAGTCAGCAACTTCATAGCAAAGTATTCAATATTGAAATGGACTAGAAGAGTCAATGATCAATTCATAACTTGTTGGTGAAAATTACTTGGTCGAAGAATTCTTCTCATATTTGTTTTACATATTCAATTATCTATTTTGTCTTTATTATTCATTTCATTTTATCTTAGTTTTAGTAGACTTATAAAATCAACATATAAAAACCTCCCAATTGGTTACTTGCTTTTGCACACATTTAATAAACAAAACACCTTCCTTGTGGGATCGACCTCTACTTACACTTACTATTAGTTTGCGTTAGTAGTAGTTAAAAATACTAATTTGGAGACTTGCGACAAGTCTAGCCAAGTTTTGGCGTCGTTGCTGGGGAAGACTATTGTTTGTTTTTTTGTGCAATTGCTTATTTATTTTAATTTTGTTTTGGTGTTTGGGTTTATGTCGGACACCCGTTCTACTAACAAGAAGTTGTTAGATTTTGATCCAGAATTGGAGAAACCGCTTTTTCAGATTAGAAGGGAGATACGGAGAAAACTTCAATTTGACAAGAAAGACATGAAAGAGGAGAAAGAAGAGATCAACATGGCAAGAGAACCTAGGACTTTGGGGGAGCTCACCGCTCTCAATCTTACTCAACAACCTTTGTGCATTACATTTCCGGACTTGGATGAAGGTATCATATTTGAGTTGAAGTTGGGTTTGATCCACCTATTACCCTCATTCCATGGTTTAAGTGGTGAGGATCCAAACAAAAAATTTATCGGCATTTCATGTGGTATGCACTAGCATGAAACCAAATAGTGTCACTGAAGAGCAAATCAAGTTGAGGGTATTACCTTTTTCACTAAAGGACTCCGCTAATGATTGGTTGTACTACCTTCCACCGGGTAGTATCACTACTTGGCCGAAATGAAAAAGGTGTTGCTTGATAAGTATTTTCCCGCCTCCAAATCTTCTCATCTTAAGAAGGAGATCTCAAATGTGGAGCAAAAATATGATGAAATACTTTAAGAGTACTGAGAGCAATTCAAGAAGTTATGTGCAAGATGCCCATACCATAGGTATAGTGACCAAGATCTCATCCTCTACTTTGTTGGAGGATTATTGCCGAAAGATGCCGGATGGTTCATGGTGCTAGTGGTGGTGGAATACTCAACAAGAATCCGGAAGAGGCTAATGCATTGTTGAGTGAGCTTGCTTCTAGCTCACGCCAATTTAGTTTGGATCCAAAACAAGAAGAGTAAGCATGGCAAGTTCTAGGTCCAATCCATCATTGGAGAGCAAGGTTGAAGATTTGACTTCCTTAATGAGGGAGATTATCATGGGGAACAAGCAACAAGTGCAAGGTTGTTGTCTTTGCTCATCCAATGTTCATGTCACCGATCGATGCCCACTTCTCCAAGAGGAGACCGAGGAGGTCAACGGCGCTTACTATAATCCTATGTGGAGAGACCATCCCGGTTTTTAATATGGGAATCCACAAGGCGGTTTGCAACTAGAAGGCCAACAAAATCAAGGCTCGTCATTTGTACAGGAATTTGGTCAATCTAAACCAAGGTTTATTCCAAAACAACAACTTTCAAATTCATTCCCCTCTCAAGGTCAAACCTCCACTCCATCCATGTCTACGAAGGACATGATTTGGGCTCTTACTTCTAATGTGGCCACTATGCAAGCAAATCAAGTGCAACTTCACGCATTCAAAACTTGAAGAACTAACTTAGGAAAGTGTCTAGTGCCCTTGGGAGACTTGAAGCTAGAGATTCCAGTAAGCTACCTTCCCAAAATATTCCTAATCCTAGGCCTAATGCAAGTGCTATTACTGTAAGGAGTGGGAAGGAGTTGCAAGGGCCAAAAGCAAAGATCAGTGAGATAATTAAGCATGAGGAAGAGGAATTAGTGGTTGAGCCTATTGTCACCTCACCATTGGATCAAGAGGAGGAAGTACCACCGGTTTTCACACCTACTCATTTGGATACTCCAGCTTTTCCCGAGGCACTCAAGAGGAAAAGTCGCCCTACACAAGACAAGGATGTCTATGAGACCTTTCAAAAATGCGAGGTAAATATCCCTTTATTAGACTTATTGAAAAGTGTGCCTAGGTATGCTAACTTTCTTAAAGAGTTGTGTACCATAAAAAGGAATCCAAAATTGAAGGGTGTCCGAAAAGTAAAGTTAATGAACATGTGTCGGCCTTGTTTCAACATAAGCTGTCACCTAAGTGTAGTGACCTGGGTATGTTTACCGTGCCTTGCACCTTAGGATACACCACTATCCCTAATATTATACTTGACTTAGGGGCTTCAATTAATGCTCTCCCTTATTCTTTGTACAAGTCATTGAAATTGGGACCATTAGTTAAAACGGGGGTGGTAATTCAATTGACCGATCGTTCAAATGCTTATCCTAAGGGGGTGGTTGAGGATGTACTTGTAATGGTAGATAATCTAATCTTTCCCGCTGATTTTTATGTACTTGAAATGGAACATGATTCGCAAGCGGCTCCTATACTTTTAGGTAGGCCATTTTTGAGAACCGCAAGTACTAAAATTAATGTGTCTAATGGCTCTCTTACTATGGAAGCCGATGGTCAAGTGGTTAAGTTTAATATCTATGATTCTATGAAATATCCTCGTGATGACCATTCTTGTTTCATGATTGATGTTTTGGAACCTTTAGTGCAGGATGTGTTTAATGTGAATAGAGGGGATGAAGTTGCTATTGATAATAGCTTGTCTTGTGATAATTTAGGTTTTTCGCTATCTGATTATTTGAAGGAAGTGGTAGCTTCTTCAGCCAAGATGGAAAGGCTTCCTATTATACCTTCCTTTTCTAAACCGCTAACTCCAACTTTACCTATTAAGAAATTGTTGCCATAAGTTGTGCGGGCACCCGTGGTTGAGTTGAAACCATTACCTTCCCGTTTGAAGTATGTTTTTCTAGGTGATGAAGAAACTTTACCGGCGATCATTTCTAGCAAGCTTACCAAGAAGTAAGAGGTAAAGTTGGTGGAAGGTCTTTAGGAGAATAATCATGAAATTGGATGGACTATTGCCGACATCAAGGGTATTAGTCCAACCACTTGTATGCATCACATATTCTTGGAAGAGGATGCCAAACCAGTAAGGCAACCACAAAGGAGATTGAATCCAGCTATGATGGAGGTTGTGAAGGAAGACATCTTATTGATTTTACAAGTGGGTATGATATACCCAATATCTGATAGCAAGTGGGTGAGCCCCACTCAAGTGGTGCCAAAGAAAAGTGGAGTGGCGGTTGTAGAAAATCAACATGAAGAATTGGTGCCCACCCGAGTGCAAAATGGGTGGCGTGTTTGTATTGACTACCGTAGACTTAATGCGGTGACAAGGAAGGATCACTTTCCCTTACCTTTTATTGATCAAATGCTTGAGAGGCTTGTCGGTAAGCCTTATTATTGCTTTTTAGATGGCTATTCGGGATATTTTCAAATTGCTATTGCTCCCGAAGATCAAGATAAAACCACATTTTACTTGTCCATTTGGCACCTTTGCGTATCGACACATGCCATTTGGGCTATGTAATGCTCCAGCTACTTTTCAAAGATGCATGGTTAGTATTTTTTCTGAATATGTTGAGAATTTCATTGAAGTTTTCATGGATGACTTTACCGTGCATGGTGATTCCTTTGATAGTTGTTTGTCTCATTTGACTCTTGTGCTTAAGAGATGCATTGATACTAATCTTGTCCTAAATTCCGAAAAATGTCATTTCATGGTGGAGCAAGGTATTGTGCTTGGGCTTGTGGTTTCAGCTAAGGGTATTGAGGTTGATAAAGCCAAAATTGACACTATTTAAACCTTTCTTTATCCTACTAATGTTCGTGAAGTTCGCTCTATCCTTGGTCATGCAGGTAGAGGTAGCCTCACCATTGTGCAAATTATTGCAAAATGAGGTAGAGATTGAGTTTGATTTGGTTGCTAAGGAGGCATTTGACAAGCTAAAAGAGAAGTTGACGCCGGCCCCAATCATACAATCTCCAAATTGGTCTCTTCCATTTGAGCTTATGTGTGATGCTAGTGACTACACCGTTGGTGGCGTCTTGGGTAAACAAGTTGGGAGAGTGCCCCATAAGATCTACTATGCCTCTATGACTCTCAATGAGGCTCAGAAGAACTACTCTACTACCGAGAAGGAGATGTTGACGGTGGTATTTGCCTTAGAGAAGTTTAGGTCCTATCTACTTGGTACTAAAGTGGTGGTTTTCACCGATCATTCCGCTCTTAGTTACTTGATGACAAAGAAAGAGGCTAAGCCAAGGGTTATCTGTTGGGTATTGTTGCTCAGTGAATTTGACGTAGAGTTGAAGGACAAGAAAGGAGCCGAAAATGTGGTTGCGGACCACTTAAGTCGCTTAATGAATGTAAAGAAACTTGAGGAGCCTATTCAAGGCACATTTCCGGATGAAACAATCTTTGCCCTTACTTCCGTTTCTCCTTGGTATGCTAACATTGTTAACTTTCTTGTTTCCAATGAAATTCCTACAGGTATTTCCAAACCCAAAAGGAGAAGATACGGAGTGATGCCAAATACTATGTTTGGGATGATCCTTACTTATGGAAGCATTGCTCGGATCAAGTGGTAAGGAGGTGTGTTCCAAAAAATGAGATGAGCTATATTCTAACTTTTTGTCATTCCTATGCTTGTGGAGGACACTTTGGAGCTAGGAGGACAGCAAAGAAAGTGCTTGATTGTGGCTTCTATTGGCCAATTTTGTTTCAGGACGCCCATGGTTTTGTCAAAACTTGTGACAATTGTCAACGAAGTGGTAACATTTCTCGTCGTAATGAGATGCCCCAAACCCCTATGCTTTATTGTGAATTTTTTGATGTATGAGGTATAGATTTTATGGGTCTGTTTCCCATGTCTCATGGTTTCTTATATGTATTTCTTGCCATTGATTATGTGTCAAAGTGGGTGGAAACTAAACCCACTAGGACTAACGATGCTAAAGTTGTTGCAGATTTTATCAACTCTAACATATTTTCTAGGTTCGGAATTCCACGAGCAATGATAAGCGATAGAGGCACACACTTTTGCAATAGGACGGTAGAAGCACTTTTAAAGAAATATTGTGTCACTCACAAGGTATCTACCGCTTACTATCCTCAAAAAAATTGCCAAGCGGAAGTGTCCCATAGAGAAGTAAAATCAATCTTGGAGAAGACAGTGAATCCGAGTCGGAAAGATTGAAGCTTGAGGTTAGATGATGCATTATGGGCTTATAGAACGGCCTATAAAACTCCGATTGGAATGTCACCATACCGGTTGGTTTTTGGTAAGGCTTGTCATCTTCCGGTCGAGCTTGAGCACCAAGCTTTTTGGGCGGTGAAAGCTTTGAACGCGAGAACGAATGAGTCGGGTGTGCCGCAAGTTGCAATTGCAAGAGCTAGAGGAGATTAGAAATGAGTCGTATGAAAATGCGGCAATTTTCAAAGAGCCAAAAAAGACATGGCATGATAAGATGTTTGCTAGGAAGACATTTTCCGTTGGTCAAAAGGTTTTGCTTTACATCTCCAGTCTTCGCTTATTTCCGGGTAAGCTAAGGTCGAGATGGGTTGGTCCATTTATTGTCACTCAAGTATTTCCACATGGGGTGGTGGAGATTTGTAGTCCGTCTACGGAGAAAATTTTCAAAGTGAATGGACACCGTCTCAAACCATATTATGACGGATTTCAAATTGAAGCGGTCGAGGAAGTTAATTTTATCGACCCAATTTATGAAGATTGAGCTTCACATTTCCATGTCCAGCCACGACATTAACTAAGGCGCTTTACGGGAGGCAACCCGATTTGCTTTTATTGTTTATTTGAATTTTAGATAGTTTAATTTCCATATTATTGATTTAGTTTATAAATTATCGAATATTTTCTTATTTTTGTTTTGTAGAAAAAAAAAAGAAAGAAAGAAAGAAAACAAGCAAAAACACGGAAAGCCAAGACGGTTCGCAGCCTCCCCGCTACATTATCCTGTTGGAGTGAATGTCCTCAACAATAGTGCAATCATATAATTAAATCCAAATAATAAGAATACAAAGGGATGATGAATATTATAGTCAACTGGTCAACATAAATCGGAAACGATTAGCTCAATTGAGTTTGACGTTACTGTCGTATGGCGGTGGTGATGAGTTGATCCCTTGAGATCACACCTAAAGGACAATCCCCTAATCATGTAAGATAATTAATTGTATAGCGATACAGATTAATTAATCCCTTAAATTGAACTAAGTTTTTATAGTAAGTAAGAATTATATCTTATTGTAATATGATTAAACAAGATTCATTTTAGTAATTTAATTGTTATATTACTAAGAATGCATTATGTTTATGAAACATTTGAGATAAGCAAAATTGGTTGATTATAATTACAAATTGTTGTAGATTATATTAACCAAATATGAGATGACCCATTTTATTTACATGTAATTATAAAATATGACTTAAAATGTTAAGTATAATTTATTTGTTATGAAATTGCATTTAAATTAGTTAAATGCACATTTATAAACCAAATTACATGTTACATGTCACATGTGACACATTGTATGACAATTGACATTTGACAAAGTTAAAATGGACACCTTATTATTAATGGGGATCGAAATTATTGTGAGTATGTGTGTTAGTGGGTGTTTTTTATTTAATTGTTAAATAGAAACATCATTATAAGCTAAAAGTATAGCCTTACATACCTAGTTTCTTGTGAAGAACAAAAGGAAAAGGCAACACCCTTCCCCAAAGGGGTGTGCCGGCTCCATGGGTAGAAAAAGAGAAATGTTTTCTCTTATTAAGACTCACTTGATCTCATATATGTAGGGCACTAACTTATCTCTCAACTACACTACTTCTCACTCTAAAGTAATAAGCTTGAGAAGCATCAAACATCATATGTTCATAGATTACTAATAATATTACTAAGTGTAGTAATAGAGTAATTAGTAATATTTTAAGGGAGACTACTATATTATACTAATGTAGTATTTTAGTAGTGATTTAAGAGTTGTCTTGGGTGCAACTTATTGGAGAGTTTCTAATTTGAATCTAGGAGTTCATCCTTTGATTTATAGCTCAACAACAAGAGTAGGAAGGAGTCCAATCTTGTGCCCAAAAATTCGTTCCAATCCAATGTAAGGAACAAATTTTTCTTACCTTATTTATTTTAGTTATGCATGCATAAGTTCCCCATAGTTTAAGAGTAAACTATTATTGAAATTATATTAGAAATGTCTAATATTGAGTTTAAAAAAATAACAAGCGGTATCAAGAGCCTTGGTTGTTACATGCATAATCAATTTATAGTTTTTTCGAGTAAATGTAACTTAAAGAAAACTAATAATTTGTGTTTTATGAGATAAAATCACGAAGTTATTTGCATGTCTATATATTCTGGTCCTAATATGATTTTAGGTCATTTTGATGATTTATGGAAATTTATATTGCTCAAATATGATTTTTAGTGTTTTTATTACATTTTAATGAGTAAAATGATGTTTAAAATACTAAAACCAGTTAGACTTATCTTCTGGCCGTGAAATTTTTACACACTATCACACCTGCATTTTACTAACTGTATGCAAAATTTCGTGTGAAGTGGACTTATTTCGTATGATTTATGATTTTTATAAAAAATGATAAAATGGAATAAATAAAGGTTAAATGGTTAAAAATACTTTCGCTTTGAATCTGACCATGAAATTTTAGTATGTGATTTGTCTAGCATGATTTATGAATTTTTAATGTAAAAATGGCATAAATAGTGACTTATTTAGCAAATATAGCTAAAATAAATTTTATGTTATGAGAAAATTATTCCTGATTGCATAAATGTCCCACATTTCAGATCTTAAGTTGAAAATTTAATTTGATTAATTTTCATTTGCTTTATGTATTTTATTTTATAAAACTGATAAAGCGCAACCGATTTTTTCTCAAAAACGATTTGAAATTTTTAACCATAATTTTTGACATTATGAGTGTCATGGAAATGTTTCAGAATGTACAAAAATTTAAAATTCAAATTTTGAAATTATTGTAATTAAATTTGGATTTATTTAATTAAAATATGATTTTAAAGTCTAATTATGAGCAATTATATAACAACAAGTTGAATTATTGTCAAAAATTGAGTGATGACTAATTTTTGAGTCCTAAATAAGTTGGGATAATTAACTTGGACTTAAATATGATTTAAGTATTGTTTGGTGATTTTAAAATGATATTATCACGCATTTCCGTAAAATCGAGTTATATACGATATAAACCGTAATATAGGGCGATTTGGCATTTAAAATGAGCATGTTTTATACATATTATTATGCTGCATATTTATTATGAATGTCATATTTTGGTTTATGTAATTTGGAATTATGTAATTTATTCCTTGTATGGCCTTAGTTTTAATCGATATTACCCGGAATGTAAGGGAATATTGATTCGGTTGTAATTTATTGTGATCTCGTATCATTTTTATTTTATTATTTTATTTTAAAAATGTATAATAGGAAATTATTGTAATTTTATTATATATTTTGTAATTTTTTGTAATACCGGAGTTTCCCCAAAGACGGTGCCATTCGGAAAGGAGTTCCGAGAGGTAGCCTTGGGAGGCGTGCTTATGAAGTTCAAGGGACCAAAGGAGTTGGTTTCCGAAATTGTAATAGATTATATGATTTTCTATTCTAGGAAAGGCCATACTATGAGTTTTATTTTTATGCTTGCATTTTATTTAATATGTTTGCATGCATTGCCAAATCGCCATAACATGACATGCATATTTTATCGAGTATTCGACCGTGTTAATTAAAATTATCGTTAATTCATCGATTTAGTTCACTTAAACGAGATAGATAATAAATTGTCATGACCTCTTATATTAAAAATTGAGATCAAGCCTTACCAAATGATAGAACCCATGAATCCCAAATTCGCAAGGAAGTAGGCTCGGCTCACCGGGGTGCTAAACTTGTTACGTTGGGTAAGTGGGGTAATAAAGGTTATTATTTTGAA
>JAIUZE010036893.1:0-18822 GCA_022085475.1 Heliosperma pusillum | reverse complement strand
AATGAGAGTACAAAGCACATAACAAAATAGTGCTCAAACCGTAACATTTGTAAAAATGACACAAAGTGGGATATATTAAAAACCGTCACCAAGCATGATAATAGGGCATTATATAAATGTAACTATGATAAACATGAATCAATACATGATACATAAGCATTAGACCAAGTTTAAGAAGCATAATAAATAGGAAACATAGATCTTATCTCAAAACAACAAGTTGGAAACTAACTAAAACAAGGGTCCTTTTCAAACGGTCATAACTAGAGTTCTAGAAATGCAAATGCATAAATTCTAAAAGGAGGTGATAGCTTATCCTCGTACGGTTCCAACGGTAGGTCACAAGCCCAAAACAAGCAAGTAACGAAGGAGATATGATCATTTTACGAAAAGGAGTCAGTGCAGTGAAACTGCAGTCGTCACGACCGTGACTTGTATGTCAGGCTCGTGACATGTGTTTCACGACCGTGACTTACATTTCACGCTCGTGAAATGTCTGTTACGCAAGGGTATTTGGTCAGCCTCTCATTTCACGCTCGTGACATGAGTTTCACGACCGTGACTTGGGTCAAGACATCTCCATTTTGTTCTAAACTCAACCATCATCAACTATTATCATAAATCATCAATTCTCATATCAATTCTCATATCAATTCTCAACAAACAACAAGTATCATCATCAACACAATTTCTAAGCTTACTAATCAAATTCTAAATACGATTCCTAACATAGAAAACACGTAAAACACGTAAATGATATCGAGTAACCCTTCACCGTTACCTTTACGCGTCTTCAAACGATTTCTAAGTCTTCCTCCACTAGATAGAAATCCTCATCGGGGTCTAGAAGGTCTCCACCTACAATTAGACGACAAAAGATGAATATAATTCACCTTTGAGAAAGACGGATAAATTGAAAAGCGAGAAAGACGGTAATTTTATTACCAATACGGATAGAGGAAGATGAGAGGGAAGGAATAAGACGAACCTTAGCGAATTTAAGCGAGTAACGAAGGAGTAGCGATGATTCTAAGATGGATCAAATATGGAGGCTAGGGATTTGGGGTTTCTTGGTGAGGAAGAAGAAGATGTTGAGTTGTGAGGGTGAGTTAGGTTATGAGGGAGTATAAGAGGGAGTAAGTGGAAAGATATGGAAAAAGCCCATAACGTCTTAAGACGTAACTTACTCGAATTCTCGCGTAAAATCCAAATACGTACTCGGAAATTCTAATTTAGATACGGGAAATTAAATTCTAGACTAAAACTAAAATTCGCTGAAAAGTATCCGTATAATATTTTTACTATAAAAATAGGGTACATTTGCGGGTGTTACAACCCAACTTGCCCAACTAGGCAAACCCATGGACTCCGAGGATATAACCACCCACATCATCAATGGTCTCGACCAAACTCTATACAAATCTGTCATCGACGTTGTTCGTGCTCGGGACACACCCATTAGCTTCGAGGTCTTACACGAGAAGTTAATCCACCAAGAATTGATTAAGAAAAACCACACACCTTCTACTCCTTTTACACCCTCGGCCCACGACGCCATGTCTCGCACTTACACCAACACCTCCCACTAGCCTTGGTACCACCACAACACAACTCCCACCCATACTCAAAACCGCCAACCCTACTACACCAACAACCAGACCCGTGACACCCCCAACAATCATCCCAAACCCTTTAAAGTTAAATGTCAATATTGTCGCTCTACAGGTCATGTTATTAGTGGTTGTCCCGACTTTAAACGTGACTATCCCAATGTCATCTTCCCTCCCCCTCCGACTAGGCAAAACCGACCCTACGCCAACACTGCCACCGTCTCCCAACAACCCTCCTCTTCTTATCTCATTGACAGTGGCGCCTCCCATCATGTGACGAATGATCTCCACAATCTCTCCATCCATCAACCTTACGACGGACCCGATGATTTAATCATTGGTGATGGCTCCTCGCTTCCAATAACTCATATTGGTCCCTACTCTATCTCCACTCCCACTCATACTCTTATTTTTAATAATGTTCTCGTCGTTCCCACTATCTCACGCAATTTACTTTCCGTCTCTCAGTTTTGGTTTGATAATCATGTTACTGCCCTATTCTCACAAAACTCTTTCTGTTTTAAGGAAATTACAACGGGGGCGAACCTTCTTCTAGGGCCGTACCATGAAGGCTCCTGTCAATGGCACCCACCTCCACCGCGGCTCACAGCTCACTTGCCCGTCTCCACCTCTAGCAGCTTGTGACACACTCGCCTAGGACACCCCTCTTTAGCAACTCTCAAATTACTAAATTCTACTTTTCATTTCCGTATCTCACCCGTCCTATCGCACGACTCATTTAAATATTACATAATATTTGTTGATCCCTTCTCCCACTATTTGTGGCTTTATCCACTCAAAAATAAATCTGGCTCGTTAACAACCTTTAATCGATTCAAAGCTATTGTTGAGAATTACTTTCAAAAACCCATTAAACAATTCTAGTCCGACAATGGCGGCGAATACAAAAAACTCACCCCGACTCTTTTTAACTCCGGTATTACCCACCTGACATCTCCCCCTCACACTCCCGAACACAATGGGTTCGCTGAAAGATGACACCGTCACATTGTCGAAACAGGTCTTGCTCTTCTTACGCACGCTCATATGCCCCACACGTTTTGGCATCTTACGTTCTCCACTGCCACTTATCTCATAAATCGATTACCATCCCCAACCATTAACAGCCAATCCCCTTACAAAATTCTTTTTCATCAACATAGACACTCTTGAGCCATGTTCGCTGCCCTCCTAGGCTCCCTACCTAACTACCAAAAACTTCGTCCCTTTGGTTGTCTATGCTACCCATGGCTACGTCCATACAACAACCACAAACTCGAACCCAAATCCCAACCCTGCGTTTTTTGTTGGAGTGAGTGTCCTCAACAATAGTGCGATCACTTAATTAAATCTCATTAACGAGAATACAAAGGGATGATTAACATTATAGTCAACTGATCCACATTAATCGGTAATGATTGGCTTACTAGAGTTTGACATTACTGTCGCATGACGATGGTGATCAGTTGATCCCTTGAGGTCACACCGAAAGGACGATTCCCTAATCAAGAACATTAATTAATTGTATAACGATACAGATTAATTAATTCCTTAAACAGAACAAGTTTGCAAGTGAGAAATATATCTTATTGTAATATGATTAAATAAGATTAAATAAATATAATTGTTATATTAGAATGCTTAATGTTTATGAAACATTTGAGATAAGCATGATTGGTTGATCATAATTACAATTAGTTGTAGATCATATCAACCAAATATGAGATTACCCATTTTATATATATGTGATTATAAATTATTACTTAAAATGTTAAGTTTAATTTATTTGACACGTAATTGTATTTAAATTAGTTAAATACATAATTATATTATAAGATAACATGTCACATGTCACATGTGTGACAATTGACAAAATCACAAATTATAAAATGGACTCCATTTTATGTAGTGGCACCGGTTTTATGAGGATGGGTAGATGGTTGTGCAATTATTAGTGTTCTAATTAAGATTAGAACAAAATGATTACTAACCTACAACTAGCCCTAAAGCCTAATGCTTTGTTTAGACCAAAAGCAATGGCATGCTCACCCTCTCCCATGCAAGTGTTGCACTGGTTTTGGTGAGTGAATAAGAGGATGTTTTTCCTCTTATTTTCACTTATCACTTGATCTCATATTTTATATACAACATCTCACTAGAAATTATAAAACACTAGAAACTTAAGAAGTTTCATATAAAACCATGTTCCTATATTACTAATAGTTTACAACATTACTAAGTGTAGTAATGGTTGTATTAGTTATATTGTTTAAGGATTCCTCTCACATTATCTAGTAAATAATACAAGAGGAGATTTGGGATAGTTTAGGTGCAACTTAGAGGAGTGTCTCTACACTTGAGGCTTAAGGAAGTTCATCCCATGATGTTTTAGCTCAAGAATAGGAAGGTGTCCTATTCTTGTGCCCATATTCGGCCAAATGCAATGTGAGGAATCAATTTTCTTCTTATCTTTGTGTTTAAATAGTTAGCATATAACTAGATCTTAGAAACTAATTAAAGAGTTAATTAGTATATCATAAGAAGAGTCTTATGAGTAGGAATATGAACCTAACATTTTTGTTGGTTACTCCATCACTCAAAGTGTCTATCTTTGCCTTGAACCCGTCTCCAATATACTCTTTACCTCTCGCCATGTTTGGTTCATTGAAACCGAATTTCCCTACCTCGACCTCACAAAAACACCTCTCTCGGCCCTCCCCACCCCTGATCAATGGTGTACTCTCACCATACCTATCATTCCTCCCTTCCCCACCACATCTATTGCTGCTGTCACTCCGCCTCAACCCTCCCCTAATGCTGCCACCATCACTCCCACAGCACCTGCCACTCCCTGCAATCCCACGACAATCGCTCTTCCACCTCCCTCCTCCCCCTCCTCGACCCCTTCCAGTACACCACCCCCTCCTCCCCCTCCACCACCACCTCCACCCTCTACCAACCCCCACAGAACTCGCATCTCCAACAACATTAGTATGCCCAACCCTAAGTATGCTAAACATGTTGCCCTTTCCTCTGCCCATACCACTCTCACAACCACCAAGCAAGCTCTCGTTAACCCGCGTTGGAGGCATGCTATGACCGAAGAACACCACGCCCTCTTGCGCAACCAAACTTGGACCCTAGTCCCTCGACATCAAGCCCCAAATATTGTTGAATGCAAATGGGTTTTTCGAGTCAAGTATAACATCGATGGGAGTATCAAACAACATAAAGCGAGGCTCGTTGCCAAAGGCTTTCACCAACGACCCGGCATTGATTACTCGGAAACCTTTCGTCCCGTCATCAAACCAACCACTATCCGTCTTATTTTAACCATTGACGTCACCCAGAAATGGCACCTTCACCAACTCGATATTAATAATGTCTTTCTTCAAGGGCACTTAACTGAATCCATCTTTATGACCCAACCTCCTGGGTTCATTGACACGGAAAAACCCGACTATGTATGCAAACTTAATAAAGTTATCTATGGTCTCAAACAAAGAGCATGGTACACCGCACTCAAAACCCACTTAGTCACGTCCGGCTTCAAAATTCCTTATCGGATCCCTCCCTTTTTATTCATCTTCAACCACCCGTACACCTTTTTGCCCTCGTCTATGTAGACGATATTATCGTCACTGGACCAAACCAAGCTCACATTACCTCCTTTATCTCACACCTCTGAAACAAATTTTCCTTAAAAGATCTTGGTCCTCTTTCCAACTTCCTTGGAATAGAGGTCACCCCCACAAAACATGGCATCCACCTCATTCAAACAAAATATCTTTTCGACCTTCTCCATAAATACAACTTTCACGATTCCAAACCCACCTCCACTCCCATGAATTCTCGCCCTCCTCTCATAACCGAACCCACCAACCCGATAGACAATGAAACGGATTATTGTGCTATAATTGGAAGCCTACAGTACCTCTCCCTAACCCGACCCGACATTGCCTTTCCGGTCAATAAACTAGCTCAATTTCTCACCCATCCCACGTCAACCCATTGGCTCGCTCTAAAGCGCTTGCTACGGTATTTGCAGGGTACTCTTCACCTCGGTATTCACCACAATCACGCGTCCCCTCTTCGTTTGCACGCCTTCTGTGACGCGGATTGGGAGGTGATCCCTCTGATTATGTCTCAACCACTGGTTATATTGTTTATTTAGGTGGTAACCCAATCTCTTGGTCCTCTAAGAAGCAACACGCTCTCTTGCTCGTCTACGGAAGCTGAGTTCCCCACTATAGCCGACACAACCGCTGAACTACTATGGCTCAACTCACTACTCCATGAACTCGGCATCTCTACTCTTACTGCTCTGTCAATCTACTGTGACAACCTAAGTGCCACGCACTATTCAGCGAATTCGGTATTTCATTCTCGAATGAAACATCTTGTTATTGCATTTCACTTTGTTAAGGAGCATGTCCGACAAGGTACAATTTGAATACAACATATAAATGGGACGGACTAGCTAGCCGATACTCTAACAAAGCCACTTCACAAGCCTCGTTTTCTCGAGCTCTCTTCCAAGATTGGTCTTCGTCTTCAACCGATCATCTTGAGCGGGAATGTTAATAATATAAATATGGAAGTCAATGCTACGTCGAAGTCAAACTTGAAGTCTATGTAACAAACCAAACGTGTACGATGCATCTACTAACTAGTCAAATGTATAGCTTATTCTTCTCCTTGTTTATAGGTTTGTTAGCTTAGGTTTAGCTTATTGTTATTCTATCTGTGAGTTTTAGCTAGTATATATACCAATAGGTTGTAATCAGTTGAATAAACAAATACAAATTATATTAAACCTATTCTTTACACAAATCCCCCAACTTTTTTGCACAAGAAATACCAAAAATATTGTCTTTATTACGAGTATACGGTATACAGCCATGTGATAGTATTTGACTTGTCTTAAGCTTAAAATGAATATGTCTTAAGCAAAGCAAGACTTAGGGTAAGATTATTGGTGAGTCCCGAGACATGACTCACTCAAGACTCCCAATAATCTACACAAGTCTTGACAAAGTCTTAAGTTGAGTCTTGGAAATCAGTAGGTCTTGCTTAAGACGGGTCGGATCTTGCGACGGGTATTTTGTGAGAGGAAATGGGTAGAGGGGACAAGGTGGGCACCCCCCATGTGCTTCTCCACTCACCCTTGATGGGTATTTTGTGAGAGAATATGGTATCCGTCTTAAGCTTAAGACGGATACCCCGTCTTAAATAAGAATTTGTGCTTGGAAATATATCCAAGACTCAGCTTAAGACTCTTGTGGGGTCCTCTTAAGGGAATATATCCAATCAATGGATCCCATGTGCTATATTGATTTTGTTCTATTTTTTTTTTAACTCAACATTTTTTTAAGTAAAGTGAAAAAGTAGAGTATGAGGTGAGTTTGATTGATAATGTATAGAGTCTTAAGTGAGTCTGAGATGGGTCTGAACAATAGAAAAATAATAAAAGTGAGTGGAAATTTGAGGCGAGAGAGTTTTAAAACTTTGGTAAATCTTACCAATAATCATACCCGTACGGTTATGAAAAAGAGGACGCATATTGATACAGTTTAGCAATGCACCCTCAAAATAAAATTTGTGCAATAAAATTGTTGCGTTTTAAATACGGAGTACTAAATAAAAAGGAGACTTTTGACCTACGATAAACGATAAAGGGTTGAATAAACGAAATTAGATGGGTGTTCCTTAGCAAGGTAGTGGCCCACACGGGCCTTGAAATGCAAATCGACATTAAACTAAACTAAACTAAAGTAGGGTAATTAATCAAAGCCTAAACAGCAATGGCAACCACAATATTTGGTCCCTCATATCGTCTCACTCGTCGCTTCCTTCCTCCACTTCTCCGCTCCTCTAATCACCTCTGCTTCAGGTCCCTCTTTTACTCTTCATCTCATCCTTTTGTTTTTCGTGCAATATTTATTTAATTTACATGCATATAATACTCTCATTTCAACCTTGGATAGAAAAACTACATAATTACATTCATATAATACTATGAAACGACATTTTGTGCACGTAAAACCACCAACATAGTCCTATGGCGGAGCCAGAAACGACATTTCAAGAAACAGTTAGTCACGATTGACAGACTATTGGATTTCATTGTGAATCGACGCTGATTTATTTCCTCTTCAAGTCTTCAACACCATTGTAGCTGATCGTCATCTATTGTTACGCATGTAGATATATCTCGGAAACGAAGCATGTTCCAGAGAAAGACCCCTTACCTACACCCAAATCGGTTCCGGTTTCAACCGCCATTGGACTTATCCGTGACGGTTATGCATTTCTTGATGTAAGGTACTACGGTCTACGTACTTTTAGAATTCTTGGCAACTATTAATTGCGCATAATATAAAAGTCAGGAAACCATTCTCAATCTGCATGATTCTTTTCCTTTTTATTAAAGATATCATCAATTTCCTCAAGGATTTATATGTTACCTTAATTAGTTTAGCTAATCGTAATGTAATCTCGAACCGTTTAAACTTTAAAGGATAAATAAATAATAAATAATACTATTAAACTAAGATTTATAAGCGTAGGACTCCAAATGAATTCAAAGCTGGACATCCTTCAGGAGCTAATAACATTGCTTATATGTTCCAAACTAATTCAGGTATATTTACGTATTTTGTCCTAATTTGCTCTTATACTAATTTTTGTCATTTTATTTGAATAGTCAACCATAATCTGACCACAAATTATGCGCTTCTATTCTAAATTGTTGTGGTTTAACCCAACTTGTGCTCTTGTTCTGTTTTTTAGCGTCACATTTCATTTCCATACGTTTATTCAAACTTTTCCAAGCCTAATTTTGAGAAAACAAAACTGTATAAAAATGAATTGAATGGAAAGAGTATAAACGTCTAATACTTCAAAATCTCTTAAGGTTGTCAAATGTAAAAATAGATTACTTGCCCAATTTACATTTAAATAGTTCATTAGTGTACACATTTTTATTATCGAATACATATCTAATTCCACTATGAATAAATATTTTAGTTCGTTAGTGTAGGAATGCTGAAGAATCCAGAGTTTGAACAAGAAGTGCTGTCTTCTTTCAAGAAAGATGACCAAATTATCATAGTAAGTCATTTTTCGAATTCACGAAGTTTTAGTAGAACTGGCAGATTCACGAAATTTAAGTAGAGCTGGCAAACATGTGTTCTCTGCTTAAACTTGGCGATTTGTTTACAGGGATGCCGTAGCGGGAAAAGGTCACTTATGGCTGCCACTGATCTTACATCCCTGGTAAAGGCCTTATTTGCATATAAACATTGACTCGAGTGATGCATGGGCTAATTGTCTCTGGTATTTCTGGGAACAATGCAGGGTTTTCAGAATGTAGTCGATTTAGCAGGAGGCTACATTGCTTGGACACAGAAAGGGCTTCCAGTGCACTTTCCAGAATAAGGATTACAAGTATTCTTACATCAAGGACCAAAATTTCCTCTAGGCTACTCTTAGTGATTGTTAAGGATGAAAACTTCTTGTTTTATTTTGGATGTATTAACATATTTTGACTGTTTTTCAGCCTAAAGAAAACAAAGTCTTATTTAACATTTCCAATGGAGGCAGGGCCAAAGAGTCGCTGTCATTGAGCTTTGGAATATATTATGGAGTAAAATGAATCAAAATATGACTCGAAACTGTTCGAACTTCTTATATTTTGAAGTAGCAATCAGTGGATGCCATTATTGAAGTAGCCGTGATCCAAAACCACCTCTCAGTGTTTCTAGCAAAGTGTAATAGTTTATACATCCGACTATCCGAGTGCGTTTACCTTCCTTTGAGGCAGTGGGTAATGTAACCATCAATTTGTGGACTAATAGTCTGGAAATCTATGGAACTTACAGGATTTTGGACTTTTTGGAGGCTACACTATTGTGCAGAAATAAGCAAGAGAATAACCGTACAGTACAATATTATCTGCCTTTCAATCAATAACAATCAAGTTTTCGGCCAATAACATTAATAACTGTAAAACCAAATGTTAATAGATGCATATAGCCCTATTTCATGAATTTTTAAACAGTACAGAAGTTTTTAATGGGTAGTTTTACAATATATTAATCAATGTTGGACAGTCTGAAAAGAGACTTACTCGAGGAAGCATCATTTCAGAAGCAACAAAAACATCCTTAAATTATTATTTGCTAGCCGAGAGCCACAATTGATTCATGAGAGCTTGTTTAAACCATGGAAAAACCGATGCTTTTTCCTTCTAGTGTGTTTCTTTGACTGCCTTGCCACAATGAAAGGGATAAACTGCACCTGCACAAAGTAAAATACAGTATAACATATATCAGAGCTGTGGTTTGTTTTAGGATCAACTCTCACCAAGTACTACCGTATGGAAAGTTAAAGTTTCTACGGAGTACTATATACAAAAAAGAAAGTTTGGTAAGAATACCTGGGAATTATTGCGTATGCCGAAATCCTGCAGAGGTGCGCTGTCATTAAGCAGCTTCTCGTTATGATACAACAGGCAATAGTTAGCCCATACATGTTTCCTGTAACGTCGAATTTTAGTATGTTTATGTTAGATTTGAAGCAAACATAATATTATGCATTCCTGACAAGTACTTAAAGTGTATGTACCCCACAAAATGTGCAAGATTGTTGTTCCTAAAAATCTAGTGGCGTAAAAGAAGAACCACACACACACACACAATTACACAAATAAAAAATACACATCCGCAAAGCTTTAGCGGTTGAGCCGTGTAGTAATTGAGTGTCCCGACTTCGTTCCGGCATGGCTATGATACTATCATCTTCCCTCTCTATCCGCCCATCACCCCTCTTCATTTGTTCTTCATCTTCTGGTATCTTCTTTACCATACATTCAATTCATTACCTACTTCTTCATATAACAACCAATTAATTACTCCTCCTAACTTAATTCACTTCTGTTTTTTCAGATAATTCGAAACCCGGAAAGCCGGTCCAACCCGATTGGCGCCAAAAGTCTCGCCCTATTCCCCCGGGTGGCACTTACCCTGCTAAAGACCACTGCAGGTTTCATTTTTACTCTTTTTACTTTCTGTTTTCACCATTTCCACCATTATATATATACAACGACAATGGAAATGGAAATGATACTAAATTGAACTACTAATGTCTAGTAACTCGAAGGCAGATAAACCGTAAAAAGTGAGAAATAGTAACACGACGGAACAGATGCCCATAAACCCAAGACAACTAAAAAAAACCACTGATTTTAAAAACAAATATGGATTTACCAACTATGAAACCATGTCAACCAAAAGATTAAGTTGATGGTGGAAGCCGCAATCAAGGGTTGAATATCTTAATACAATGCTACTCCATGACAGTAGAATGCAAACTCCAAAGTATTAATGAGTAGAAAATGTCCATAAGAAGGTAAAAGAAAGCGTACCAAGAAATATGGCGATGACCCATCTTAGATTGTTCCATTTCATTAACTTTCTTCTTAATAGCCAGCTTCAAATCCTTGAGTGTGGCATTATTCATAAGCACAACATCTGCAAAAACACAGAGAAATAAGCAGAAAGTAGAGGAAAGAGTGATGCAGAGAACATGTTTGTTGAATTGCGAAAGAGAGATTAACATACCAAAAGAAGTGGAATCAAGCTTGAGGACAGTGATGCGCATAGCACTGCCGAGTTCTAAACTGATAAGAATATCAACATCCGATAAAGTTGGATTAATTGGGACATCTGAGAGTATTGGGTCTTTTAACATTGCACTTAATGTTGAGTTAAGCCTTGCCCTTTTCGCGTTTTCGCCATTGTATCCTCCTCCTCCTTGTGCTGCTGTAGTTGTTGAAGTGGATGTTTCATTCTCACCCTCTTCCATGTCTCACTCGCCGAGTATTGGGGTGTCGTGCACTAACCAGTTGACGCCAAATTTATAGCTTCAGTGGATACTACTTTTAATAGAATCCGTTTTTAAAATAATGCTGAAAAAATAAAAATTTATCATTTTGGGTCGGTGTAAAAATTATTTATCGTTTTGGTGTCCACATAGGCTCGGGATTTGCGAGTCAATATCGAGGCAGAGACACGCCATGGCAGAACTGGACAATATGTTTAGAGGTGGCAATCGGGTCAATCAGGTCGGTTACGGGTCGGGTTGAGGCAGTTCGGGTCATGTCGGGCTTGGGTTTGGTCGGGTCAAGTTGCTAATTCAGGTCGAGTCGGGTTCGGGTTGGGTCGCTTACGGGTTAGGTTAATCGGGTCAATAACTACAACAGGTCGATTCAGTTTCGGATCGGTTGACAAATGAGTCGGTATATATCAGGTCAATATGCTTGATCAGGTCGAGACCGGTTTGGTTTCGGGTTACTGATGGGTCGGGTATTTTATATTGTCGTCTTAAATTTGAAAATGAATCGGGTCAATGGTCGGGTCGTTCTGTTAAAAGATCACTTTTGAACTTATGAATTATAATATTGGATTAGAAGAACTCGATACAAAAGATATTTGTAAAATATAAGAGTATAACACTATAAAAGTTGATGATTGTATAATTTCATTGAACACTTATATTGCTCGACCTCGGTTATAAGTATATGACATGAGACATGAGTGCCTATCCAATGTCGGATTCGCCTATATTATGGACAAAAAATAATGTTTTTGATCTAAATTAATCAGTTGTTTATGTAGTTCATAGTTTTGAACATTTGACATATGAAGTAAGGCAAAGAAATAAATGAATTACCTATGAAATAGATTTTATTTATTATCTTGACGGTGATCCTACGTATTTAAGTTTGAATAGGCTCTATTAGAATGATGTATTTGAGGTTTGGATTTTAAGATCATAATTAATAACCGAGGTCGGATTGTATGGTCATAACTCATAACTCTTTCTTCCCTTTATTGTTCTCAATGGAGCAAAAACTAAACACTATTTTTCTCACAAAGCGTTAATTTAAAATTTTCTACATATATCACTTGCAAAATAATTATTAATAAGTTTAACTAGGAATATAGCATACTAAATTTACAAGTGACTATTTATTTTAAGATTACATTTTGTTTTGAAAAATAAAATGAGCGATAATTTTTTATATCAAATTTATTAACAAAAAAACAAACTATAAAGAAATGTAGATTCTTAAAAAAAATTATTTGGCTATGAGTCGGGTCGAGTTTAATCGGGTTAAAACGGGTTACATGTCGGTTCAGTTCGGTTTGGGTCAGGTCGGGTTTGTCGGTGAATCGGGTTTCGGGTCGGGTCCGGTCGAGTCACAAGTCGGTTCGGGTCATATCATTTCAGGTTCTATCGGTTTAACGGTTAACCTTCGGGTCAGTTCAGGTCGGTTTCAGTTCAGCAAATTTACGGGTTCTATCAGGTTGTTTTTCGGATAAGTCAGGTCGGTTTTCGGGTCGGGTCACCTTTTGCCAACTCTAAATATGTTAGCATAGAGACACGCCATTCAATGGCGTGTTTCCTTCAGTAGACACGCCATTGCGAATGGCGTGTCTATTCAGCAATTTTTTTTGGGCTAAACAGCAGAATATGCTATATGGCATAAGACAGACACAAAATTGTATGTAAACAAAAATAATGAAGTAAAAATCATACCTATATCAAATTAGGAATTAAATGAAAGAAGAGGGAGAAAGGAGAGAGTGAGACGGCGGACTGGGGACGGCGGCGGTGCGGCAACGGTGCGGCAGCGGGTCGGCACTGAGACGATGGTGTGGTGTGGTGAGGTGAGGTGAGGTGTGGTGTCGATCGAATGGGGGAAGGGAGGAAAAGGAGCGTTATTTTATTTTTGTCAAAGGAATAAAATGGGGAAAGGAAGTGGTGTCTGACATCTTAATATGCGGATGGGTACCGACTGATTTCATTCCAGTCGGTAAATTAACTAAAGCGGTCGCTAATTGTTGATTTAACGACTGAATATTTCAATTTAGCGACTGTAATTTATTCGCTCGGTAATATACCGACCACAAATTTTTTTGCCGACTGATATCGGTCGGTACATTTTATTACCGACTGATTTTTAGTCGGTCGCCATTTCCAGTCGGTAAGGACCGCTTTTCTTGTAGCGTAACATATTGTCCAGTTCTGCCTCATATGTACATTTAAGACACGCCATTGCCAATGGCGTGTCTCTGCCTCGATATTGACTCGCAAATCCCGAGCCTACTTGGACACCAAAACGATAAATAGTTTTTACACCGACCCAAAACGATAAATTTTTATTTTTTCAGTATTATTTTAAAAACGGATTCCTTTTAATACCACCTAGTGTTTTTAGTTTTTACTTATGTGTTGGGTTGCTCTCATCAGAGGGACTAGACCTGACAATAGTGCGGGTTGGTCCGGCCAGCACTGGTCTGCTGTTTCACCCCGCCTCATGAACCGAGCTGGTTCCGGGTTGGTGTGAGTGGAACCTGGCCCAGTTCTTAGCTTGTGCCGTAATTATAGACGTGAATATATTGTTTTGTGTCGTAATTCGGGGTTAAATCCTATGAAATGGTCATTTAATATACCAACAAGATGGAATTCTACTTATAAAATGATTTCTGATGTCATTAAATATAAAAATGGTATCACTCCTTTGTATAATGAACATGAGGGTTGTAAAGAAGATGCAATGTTAATTGATGAATCTATGTGGTTACTTGGCCATAATGTATGTAAATTGTTGAAAGGTTTTAAAGATGCTACAAATGTTTTTTTTACAAGTTTATTAATCTAATGTCCATTGTGTTATTTTGCAATGTTGCTTTATCGTTGATGAGATGAATAATTGTGGAAACGTAATTTACTTATGATCGGTTATTGCTAAAATAAACAAAATATGGTTAGATTATTTACCAAATTTTCCACTATTTATTGTGTTGGTTTCCTTTTTAATCCATGTGTTAAAGCAAGTAGCTTAAAAAGATATGTTAATTTTTTTTTATTATGAGGTTTTAGGTTATACATATGATGTCCAACCGGATGTTGGTTATGCTATTGGTATGGTTCATTCAGTTGTTTTCATTAAAGACGGCGAATATCCGCCTTCAATGAAGACGGGTCGAATCCCCTCTCACAAGGAGGCAAGTGAGAGGACAAGTAGGTACTAAATGGATCCCCACTTGCCCTCCCACTTGCCTCCTTGTGAGAGGGAATCCGACTCGTCTTCATTGAAGACGGATATGCGACGGCTTTAATGAGAATTTGTGTTGTTCATTAATTATATGCACTTTATGAAAATAAATTTGATGGAAAATGTGAACCTAGTTCTAAGAAGTCTAAATTGCCAACCAACAATGTACTTGATCACCTATTAAGCTTCAAAAATCATCAAAAAAGATGTACACGACATATTCTACTTGTACACCTATATACTCCCTCCCATCCACACTAAAGGTAACATTGGGCTTTTCACACTTGTCGAGTCGCGTTTTGCAACGTAAATATCTTTAGTTACACGTTATTAAAAATTATAAGGGTTTTTCTGTTGGAGTAGGTGTCCTCCACAAAAGTGCGCCACATAATGAATCTTATTATGGAATATAATTGGGATATTTATTGACTATATATATGATTAGTCAGTTGATTAACGTAAATCAATAACGGTTGGCTGACTAGAGTTTGACGTTATTGTCGTTTGACGGCGGTGATCAACTGATCCCTTTCGGTCACACCTAAAGGATGAAATCCAAATAGTAACTAATTATTTGTATACGATACAGTTAATTAGTACTTTACATATATTCGATATGTACGAGAGTTAATTGTTAGAAATTGAGTTAAGAACACAAATTCGATTAAACTTATTTTTCAATTATGTGATAATTGACTAATAAATTTATATCTTATTTTAATACGATTAAATAATATTTAACTTAGTAATTAATCGTTAAATTACTAAATTAGTTGAGGTTTTGAGATAGAGGTAATTAGTTAATTATATTTACAAGGAGTTGTAAAATAAATTAACTAAGCATTGTGGGCCCCATTATATATTGATATAATGGTGAAATATTACTTAAAATGTTAAGTACATATTATTTATTTAATTGAGTCATATAATTGTTATATGATCAAATTAACACTTAATTATACAAGATAATTAACCATATGATCAATAAATATTTGTGAGACAAATATCAAAAATCAAAATGGATCCAACTAGGCCAACATGGCCGATTATGATGTAGTTAGAATGGTGATGATTGTTGTTCTTGTTGTAACTCTTTAGTTAGCATTTGAAAGTGACATAACAAGTATAAAACAATCATCATCTTTTCTACAACACTCCACTCTAATGCATGTGATCAAATTGAACAAAATAATAGTCCAATTGTGGACTACATGATCCGGCCAAATGGCCTTTAAAATGAGCATTTGTGTTCATTTTTCTACTTACTTCATTTTGTGCAATTTGTTTACTTCTCTTTAAAATTCTTCCTCTCACTAAAAACTCTCAAATACTAATATTTACTAAGTATTACTAGTGTAGTAATATAGTCATAATATTAGTAGTATTATATCTATCTTATTATCTAGTTAATAATATGGGTAGATTATTTGGGTTTATCTTGGTGCAACTTAGAGGAGATCTTCTACTTTGGAGATTGTTTGTGTTCATCCATATTTGTAGCGCAAGAACAACAAGAAGGAGTTCTTGTTGTGCCCTTATATTTTCCATATCAATGTGAGGAAATTTCTTCTCTTATATAAATGTCTTTATATTTGCATGCATGTTACATAGATCATTAAATACTAAATTAACAAGTAATTTAGAAACTAATTAGAGGAGTCTAATTAAGGTCTTTGGACTTAGATTGGGCTGCTTTTCTCCCGTTTTCTCATTCAAGACTTACTCGAACCATTGCTCAACAGCAGCCAACCCAGCAGCAATAACGGAAGCAGCAGAAAAACAGGCTTATGAGTTGGTTAACAGGAAGCACAGCTCTCTCGTCCCTTCTATGGTCCGCATTTGCTTTTTTCTTGGCTGTGAGCGATTTTGGTATCAAAAAAGGGAATTGGGGCTTTGAGTTCTTGTTCTCTTGGGCGGACGTCAGTCCTTCTTTTCAAGCGAGCCCTTTCCCCAAAATGAAATTCTAAAAGAAAAAAGACACCCCATTGATGCCCGCTTTCAGGAGCTTGCCTGGCCCCAAAGCAGAATTGACCGGTCGGACTTCAAACCGATCACTTCTTTTCCTTTTGGTGTCTAAGGCGAGGGGGAAGGAAGGTCCCGGCCGGTGCCCAGTGCCCGGTGCCCGTTGAACGAAAGCTGGCTGGCTGGGTGGATCCGTTCGCCCCACCGGGAAGACGGAGGCTTTCCCCTGTAGCCACACAGAAGAGTCAAGACCAGGCTCACCCAGCCAGCCAGCTTTCGTTCAACGGGCACCGTTTTAGATTACGAAAAGCAGGACTTTGGAGGAGTACGCCATGCTAATGTGCCTTGCCTTGTAAGAACTCAGCCGGAACCTCAATACCATGTGGTATCAGAGCTAACTTGTAGCATGCATGTTCATTTTGGACATTTTTATTAAAGTTATAAGATAACTAATAAATCAAAGATTTTGAGTTAAAATACGATTCTGACTAAATTTTTTGGTGCATGTATACCTACTGACCTCAAAATGTTTGTGGTCAAATTTCGTGATTTTAGGGATTAATTTGCTATTTATTTTGATTTTTGGCGTTTAAACCGAGTTAACATGCATTTTATGAGTTAAAAGTTAACTAAAACTAGTTGCATGTTGATTCTGGCCATGAAATTTTAATATGATCTCACATACATTTCTTACATATTGTATGTAAAATTTCGTGACTTTTACTTATGTATTGCATGTTCATTGATTTTTATACGATAAAAGTCGATAATATGAGATTATAATGTTCATAAAATTGAAACGTCCATTTCTGGTCTTGAAAATTTTTTTTTACATTTTACATTCTGATGTTGATACTATTGGTGAAATTTCATAATTTGTTTCATTGTTTTACTATATCTAATGTTTTTATTTAATAAAACCATTAAATACAAAGCTATTTGTTCATAAACTTAATTTAAATTTTTTGAGCAAATGTTTTGTATTTTTATAGTTCCTGGAATTTTTCCAGAATGTACAAAATTTTTGGTTTCAAATTTTATGATGTTTATATTTTATTTTGGTTTTATTTCATAATTGTTATGATTAAACCGTAATATTTAGCAAATGAAATCAAATCGATCTAATTAATGACCAACAAAATTAGTAGTGGCTAATTTTGAGTTCTAATTCATTTTAATTAATTAGTTTGAATTTAAATGAGATTTAAAAGTTGATAGTGATTTTTAATGGTTAAAAATCAATAAATCCCGGAAAAATCGAGCTACAATGAGCACGAATGAACTTAGGACGATTTTGGCATGAATTTTGCAGCTATTTATTTTATTTATTGTTGAATGAATGAATTTCATTTATTTAATAATTTATGTAAATTTTGTACCTAGTATGGCCTAGTTATTTTTAATCGTTATTACCCGTAATGTAAGGGAATAACGGTTTGGTTGTAATTTTATTGCGATCTCGTTATGCCGGGGGTTTGTATAATTTAATAATTTCATTTCATAGAATAAATGTATAATAGGAATTTGTATATTTGTATATTTGTAATTGTTTTTATAAAGACCCGTGACTCCCTCAAGACGGTGCCATTTTGGAAGGTGTTCCAAGTGAAGAGGCAAGGGACCAAGGAGTTGGTTTCCGAATTTGTAACTATCTAGTTAATTTTGATTAGCTAGGTGGCCATACTAGGATTTTAATTGTTGCTTGATTGCTTGCTTTATTTCCGCTCATGCCAAAATCGTCACACATGCATTTAATTTACCGTTATTGTCAATTCAACGTTATTCACAATTCACCGACTTAGTTCACTTATAGGGAATTAATAACTAAATTGACAAAGATCTCTCAAAGATTTAAAATTGAGAGTAGCCTACAAATTAATAACACCTATGAATCCCGTTCTTCTTTAGGGCTACACGCGCGTGGGTCCCTTTTTACCCGGGTAGTAGGGTGATACGACACAAGCTAAAATTGGATTGGAACTCAACGAAGATAAGCGTTATCTTGGGACTTAGGGAGATGGATTTAGTGAAATCCGTCAAACAAGAGTTATAAGGTGAGAAATTAGATAAAGTAATGACTTACAAGTTCTCGTAATGTAGCATGCGATGACTATTTTTATTTTA
>JAIUZE010036892.1:0-10569 GCA_022085475.1 Heliosperma pusillum | reverse complement strand
TGAATTCTCAGCCGGGCACTGAACCGGCAGCCGGCCCTTCGGCCAGGACTACTTCCTACCCGAGAACAACATACACAAGTTCCATCATTTTCAAGTCTCCTAATTCACTTCTAATAATTATCAACAATCAATATTCATCATCAACAATCATCAAATAACAACAATCATCATCAATAACATGAATCCAAAGCTTACTAATCGTATTCTAAATACGAGTTCTAACATATAAAGCATGTAAAACACGTAAATGATATCGAGTAACTCTTCACTGTTACCTTTTCGCGTCTTTAATCGATTACTAAGCCTTCCTAGTAGTCTCCACCTACAATTAGGTAATAAAAGATGAATATAATTCACCTTGAGAAAGACGGATAATTTAAAAAGCGAGAAAGACGGTAATTTTATTACCAATACAGATAGAGGAAGGTAAGAGGGGAAGAATGAGACGAACTTACGTGAATTCCAATAAGAAACGAAGGAGATACGGTGAATCTAAGCTTGGAAAGATTATGGAAGAAAGGTTTTGGGTTTCTTAGTGATGAAGTAAGATGAATTGTGTTTGTGTAAGAACTAGGTTAAGGGAGGTAGTATGAGATATATATAAGGAAAAAGTTAACAAAAGTCAAAGACGACTCAAAAGTCAAGAAAAGTCAAAGACGACTCAAAAGTCAAGAAAAATCAAAGACGACTCAAAAGTCAAGAAAAGTCAAAGACGACTCAAAAGTCAAGAAAAGTCAAAGACGACTCAAAAGTCAAGAAAAATCAAAGACGACCCAAAAGTCAAGAAAAGTCAAAGACGCCTTAAGACGGGATTCTCATGGAATCTCACGGAAATTCCAAATACGAACTCGGAAATTCTAAATTCGACTCGGAAAATAAAATTCTATATTAAAACTTAAATTTGCTGAAAAGTATCCGTAAAATATTTCTACTAGAAAAATAGGGTACATTTCCGGGTGTTACATATACAATTTGGTGAGGTGTAATATACGGAGTGACAAGGTAGTACACACCCGTAGCAATAGAAGAGTCGCGAATTTGAACTCTATTGGAACCGCCAAGATCAATACCATCAGTGTTGGGACTGTTGGCAGGAGCTTGAATGTTGATGTTTGAGATGGTAGAATTGTTGCAACGTGTGATTGATAGATGGGCTCCGGAGCTTTTGATGTGTTTCGTTCCTAGTAAATGAAGGCCATTGCAATCACAGAAAGATAGAGCATGTCAATTTGATCTATGTTAGAAATACAGACATAACCAATTAATTAGAGTTAATAGAAGATATGATGTTATCAGACAAAAGATGGTCCTTACTCTAGGTTTGTTACATGACGTATCATCCTGCAAAACAATGAGGGTATAAATTTCTTATGTTATTAAAAAAGCTTAATAAAAATAATACGGAGAGAGTCACTGGATATTATGATAATGTGTGAATATATGCTCAGATAGTAGTTGATCAACAACAACATACATTCGATTTATAGCGGACTAAAGGGGTCTATGGGTTGGAAGTACGTATTAGTGAACATATTTATAGATCAGAGTACTTTCACATGACGTATATCTATTACCAAAGTAACGAATATCGTCTAGTTAGTTATTTTAATTCGTTTCATCAAATTTTACAGAAAAGCTATTTGGTACTAAAAGAGGATTCTAAACAATTTACACAACACAATAGTAGTACGAGGTAGTATTCGAGCTTGGAAACTAGCTAAGATCCACTATGTTTTTTTCTAAGCGGCCTAAAACGTTTACAAATCAAATGATATAGTGTTTTTGTGTCGGTCACTTAATCATCATACTTGCGTCATCAAATATCAAATGATATAGTACTCGAATAAGACTTACGGTGTTCTGATCGTGAATGGGAAGAGAAGCTTTCCACCAAAATGAACCTTGACCATCTATCACTCCTGATCCATCCACAATGAGGTTGCTAATGTGTTCGAATATTAGCCAACTATTGCCATTACAATTTTTCCAACTATCACGGTCACTTGGGTCTACCAATTTTCCTTGGATCTATTAAAAATTAATCACAACTCGTTAACGAATAAGCGTGATGGAGCATACTACATATTATATTCAAATTTCATGATTATACCTTATACCTTATAGCAAATATCAGTTCGATATGACGAATTAGAAGCACAAGTTAAAGCGATGTCTTTTTGGAACTTTGGTATGCCGTTTTCCATATTTCCTTACTACTGGTTAACTATCTCTAACTACTTTCTGTTTTTTTACTAATCATTATTTACTATGTAATGGTGTAGGCTTTCAGGCATCTTTGGGTATATTATAAAGGCAAATGTAGGACCATGAAATACTGATTTGCTCCGACTCGGGCATGTCTTCTTGAGTTTTAGTTTTGGTCAAAAAAGAAGATTAATTTGTACGTATTATAATTGTTAAAACATTTTACCTTTAGTTGTTGAATGATACATGTGACCGGTTTATGATGGAATAATGCTTGTTCATTAAGTTTAATGTTGGCTTGGAGATTTTGTGTCCAACATTGATGTATTTTGGAGGAACTTTGGGTAATGTTGAGGATTTGTGTGTATGAATCTAGCAAATCGATTATTGTTTGATTGAAATGGATGCATTCATTTGACTGATGAGTTGTTGTTGTTGTTGGATGTAAATGTAGGTATTATTATTGTCGGATGAGTGTTTGCAAGAAAAATCAACGTGGATGGAGTTTGATACAAATCCATGTGAGGAAGCATATCAACCATGCTAAACTACCTTTGGTCCTATCAAACTAGGTTAGAGAGGCACAAAGCGTGCCTATCTAACTGTTCCAAACTCTAAGTATGACATGGTGACCTATTATGTTATTTTCTTGCACCATGATACTCATACTAATAAACATTTGTCCTAATGTTTGTGTATAATGATTATCATATTTCTAACGTTAGCATTGATTATGCCGCTTTTGCCATGTCTTAATTTTTATTTTGGTTCTTAATAAGTGTTATTGGATGTTTGCATTGAATGGTCATTGAATCACATCTACTATTTATCGTTGAGTTATCTTACACGTATAGGAGAGTTTTGTGAGTATGACGACATTATTGGGAGTCTGAAGTTTGGGTTGATCGACCAGACCGTCAATTGGTTTACTTACAACATGTGATTGATCGACCAGATCGTTGAGTTATCTATTATACTTGTGCTTGTTTATCTTTTGGTACAGTCTTGGGGGTTCACATTTGGTTTTAGTTTTCTGAATACAACATGTGATTAAGATGTGATTAGATAAAATTTTAGCAGTAGATAGATTGCAAGACTAGTGTTATAGTGGGTAACATTACTTCTTTTGTCAGGGTTGATTTAATATCTTGTGACATTCTTATTAAATGGGATGCAATTTTACTATTTTGTTTTCCAGAAATAATGAAGCCATTGAATCTATGGGGTCTATAGTCATGGTCTCCTAAAAAAATATCCTTCAACAATATGGTTTTGAAATGAGCCCCTATTTTCATAGTAAATGATGGACAAAAAACAAGCAAAATATATTATTGGACAATGAATTAAAGCACCTGAACGTGAATGCTAGGAGAGTTACAAGGACTAGTGAATGTAGTTGGAGTAAGTAGGAATGTGTTTGGTGCTGGAATTGTGAGAGTAGGAATTCCATTTGTGACAGTAGCTCCACATAAGACTTTCCACGCTTTCATAAATGCCTTCAAAACCATATGCATCCATCATTTATTAGGCTAATTCTATTACTAATTCATAAGGATGTAGGTTAGTGATAAGTGAATATTTGTATGATTTTAATCCCCATTTTAGCTCGGTTTTGTATATCATTTGTGGTTTGTTAAGCCAATTTATGAGCTTATATCGTCTTCTAGGCAAATTCCTATGTTCTAACCTGTTTTGTAGGGAAAGTGACATTTCTACGCCCTTTTTCTATATTCCCGAGCATTTGCCTAGAACCCGACGATTTGAAAAAGCAAGCTTGACCATGTCGAAGGCATTTCAAGAAGGTTCACCGATTCAAAAGAAAGAAGAAGTAAAGACGATGTCGCAGTTGTCGGAAGATCAACCAGTTAGGCAAAGAATTCATTGTTCTACATCAAACCCTATCAACAAACCCGACTCAAGAGGTCAAGGGGGATAATGGAATTCAATTCATATGCAAGGGGAGATAAAACGAGAGTCAAAGCACCAAGATCACAACTTACCCAATTGGGTAAGTGTGTACCCGATCAGGGATCCCTGCTGATCCGCACTTTTGCTTCGACTTCCTCCTTTTTGTCCTATGTGATCAATGTGCGACCCCTTCCCCACGAAACCCTAATGCTATATAAAGAGCTTCAACCACCACACTTCAACACACATCTCTTCATACTTCACTTCTCTTCTCTTCTTACAATTCTCTTTAGATTAGAAAACCTAGTTTAGGAGAAGAGAGACCTAGCCTCTCTTCTCTCATTTTCTTCTTTTTATCTTTAGTTCTAGTTTATTTCTGTCTTTTCTACATCAAAACTTTAGCTTAGAGCAATAAGAATTTCATCTTTGTAATCTACTTTATTTGGTTCAAGTATTGTGATTCATGGAACGATTATTCTAAGCAAGAGATTTCTATTATTGTTGTCATTATCATTGTCGATTGCCATCTAGGTATTCCTATCTTATCTTTTGTTTAATGTCCTTATGTTTTCTATTTGATTGTTATTTTCCATCCATGTTATCTTAGATTCATTTTAGTATCGTTATAATCGTCATTTCATTTCATTAGATTATCAAATTAGCGTCGTTATTATCGCCATATAAAGAGTCTTAAACTATTGTCAAAACCAAATAAACATGTGTATCCAAGTTTTTGTTATTTACTTCATCTTAGATTTAAACATCGCCATGAGTGAGTAGTCACCTTTATAGGGTGTAGGGTAGCCATGTTAGATTGATTAAAAGATGTTAACTGGATAAAAGAAATTGTGCCTTTAAAACATTGTGTCTATGCATGTTTGGACTATAACGATAGTTGACGATTCCTGATCAAAATCATTGACTAGAGTGGAATTCTTTTCCAAGGTAGAGATACGTGAATTGAATAGACAAAGCATGACATGGTGGATTAAGACCTAGTAAATTGCCTAAAAGCCTGCTAGACCATCTGATCTATGATTGTAATGAACACATCATTCTTACGAACTCACGATGAATTAATTGCATGTTCCATATCCAATTGCATCAATATGTTAATCTACATGTGTGAACCTACTTCCCTAGATGTTTTTCATCATTGTTAATTCATCACTTGCTTTATTGTTTTCATTTCCATTTGCTTTTATTTCGTTTTTGTTTATGCCTTTTATTAGTTTAGAAATTAAAATCCCAAAACCCAGATATTCGTTAGATGAGACCCAATTGCGAGACATTTCACATTCTATAGGAAACACCATCTCCCTGAGGATCGACCACTACTTCCCTAATTACATTAATTTATTATTGGCCTAGTCTGGGTAATTTATCTTTATATCGGGCTTGCGACAGGTCTGGTCAAATTTTGGCGCCGTTGTCGGGGAGCACGATTTAGTTTTCCTTTTTCTTGTGATTTTTATCGCAATTAGTTTTATCTAGTCTTTAGGTACCCAAATTCCTTTAGACCTCTCTTGATTTTTCATCTTAGCTTTTCAATCTTATGCCCCGATCTTCTAGACTAGGGACCCCTATCTCTTTAGACCCCGATTTAGAAAGAACTATGCGTAGGAGACGAAAGCTATTCAACGAAATCTCAAAAGCTTTTGATACTTCAAGTTTAGATCGTATTCGTGAGAAATACTCGGATATTTTATCTAATCTCAAAGGAGAAGAAGATCCATTCTCATCTCCATTCTCAAAAACCAATCAACTTTCAAACAACACTCCATCTTCATCTTCACAAAAGAAAATGGTTCGACTTTCAGACCATTCCAAACCAACTGCAAATACACTTCCAAGGGGTATTGCTACACCCCAAATCACAGCCCAAAACTTTGAAATCAAACCTGCCTTCATCAATCTAATAGAAAGAAGTCAATTTGGTGGCAATACAACAGAAGATCCCAACCTTCATATTCAAAACTTCTGTGACTATTGCTCCACAATTAGACAAACTGGAGTATCCCAAGAGCAGATTAGGGAAATGCTCTTTCCCTTCTCTTTAACAGGAAAGGCAAAACTTTGGATAAAAAGCCTTGACCGAGTTTCCTTAGGAATAGCCGACTGGGATGGTCTAGCTCTTGCTTTCTATCAAAAGTACTTCCCAGCAGAACGAACCGCACTCTTACGGAGTCAAATCACTGGATTTCGTGAGAGAGGCGATGAAAGCCTTTATGAGGCATGGGAAAGGTTATAAAGAATTACAAAGAGAATGCCCTCATCATGGCCTTGATTCATGGTTCTTAGCTATCACCTTCTACAACGGTTGTTGTGGCGAATCGCGTCGTATCCTCGACTCTGCTAACAATGGTCGTTTCGATCAGATCGATGTAGAAATAACTAGTGCAACTATCGAGTCAATGGCAATTCACGACTCTCAGTATAGCAACTCACGTGCTATGCCGCTCAAAACAAAGCAGGAAGATTCAAGTAAAGTAGCACTCCTAGAAGCCCAATTAGCCCTTCTGCAGCAACAAGTAAGAAGCTCTTCCCAATCCAAGGAACATGTTAACGTCACTAACCACGTAATGATATGTGAGACATGTGGGGTTGGAGGACACAGTTTTCAAGAATGTAGGAGTCCGTTAGAGACAGTCAATGCCTATCAAGCATATAGACAGGGTAATGCTTTCTCAAACTTCTATAATGAGAACAGGAAGAACCATCCTTTTTTGTCCTACAAAAGCACCAACATTCAGAATCCCCACCATCAGATTCAACAACCATTCATAGCACATCAACAGAAGCCTTACAACCCACCTGGATTTCAAAACCAAAGACCTCCATTTCAACCTAACTTCAATCAACCTTACCAACCTCAACACCAATCACCCCAAAATCAAAGCCAACCCAATGACTCAAGCTTGAGCAAGATTGAATCCATGCTTCTCCAAGTTGTTCTAAAACAAGATTCAATGTTTGTTCAACTTCAAAAGAGTGATCAAGCTCAAAATGGTGCCATCAAGATGCTTGAAACTCAAATGGCCCAATTGGCTGCCTCTAACACTCAAAGAAAACAAGGCCAACTCCCACCTCATGGTGAGCAACCGAGGGACACCGCTAATGCTATCACCCTTAGGAGTGGTACCACTTATAAGGAACCTCAGCAACCCAAAGAAACAATAGTTGAGCCTACACCAATAGAGAGCCAAAAAGAACTCCAACCATCCATCGCTAAGGAAGCAGAAAACAAAGAAAAGAAGGATGAACCTGAAAAGGAACCCATCAAAATCCAAGTTCCATTTCCCCAACGTTTGAGGAGAAATCATAAGGAAACCCAGTTTAGCAAATTCATGGAAGTAGTCAAAAACCTCGAAGTAACGGTTCCCTTCACTGAATTTATCACTCAAATCCCTTCTTACACAAAATTCATGAAGGATATCTTAACTAAGAAGAGGACTTTAGATGACGTTGAAATCATAGTATTCACAGCTGAGTGCAGTGCTTTATTGCAAAATAAGTCCCCTCCTAAGTTAAAGGATCCTGATAGTTTCTCTATACCTTGCACAATAGGCACCTACACAATCGATAAAGCTCTATGCGATCTAGGTACCAGTGTAAGCGTCATGCCCTATTCCATCTGCGAAAAGTTGAATATGGGAATTCTCAAATGCACCAGTATAACTCTGCAAATGGCAGACCGTTCTCTAAAACAACCTATGGGAGTTTTAGAAGATGTGCCTGTCAAAGTAGGAAGGTTTTTCATTCCCGTCGATTTCATCGTGCTAGATATGGCTGGAGATTTGCAAATCCCTATTATTTTAGGAAGGCTATTTCTACACACTGCCGGAGCAGTAATCGATGTTAAGAATGGAAAATTGACATTAGAAGTAGATGATGATAAAGTCACCTATAACTGGAATAGTGCAATGAAAAGCCCCATGCTAGAAGAGCCTTGCTGTTTCATTGATATTGTCGACTCCATTATTGATGAATCTCTGTATCCATCAATAATCGAGGATCCTCTAGAAGCAATCTTGTTGTTGGAGGATATCTCTGAGAATGACAATTTCGAGATCAGTGAGCTGGAAAAGGATCTAACCGGAAAAGAGATACCGTCAGAAGAAGTTGAAGAGTTCATAAGCTTGATTGATACTCCTGCGAAGGCAGAAGTACATAAACCTGAACTAAAACCTCTACCCTTGAATCTAAAATATGCTTTTTAGATGAATCTGAGTATTGCCCAGTCATAGTGAGTGCTCTCCTAGATGAAAATAAGTTAACCTCACTATTAACTATCTTGAAAAAGCACAAAAAGGCAATAGGTTACAAACTTGAAGATCTAACTGGCATAAGCCCAGACTTCTGCATGCATAGAATCAATTTAGAAGAAGGCCAAAAACCTTGTGTTCAAGGACAACGCCGTCTTAATCCCAACATGCAAGAAGTAGTTAAAACTGAAGTTATGAAATTGCTAGATGCTGGCATAATCTATGCAATCTCTGACTCTAAATGGGTTAGCCCTGTTCAAGTTGTTCCTAAGAAAGGAGGAACAACAGTAGTCAAAAATGAGAAGAATGTCATCCCCACAAGGATTGTGACGGGATGGCGTATGTGTATTGACTACACAAAGATGAATCAATCAACTAGGAAAGATCACTATCCTCTACCCTTCATTGACCAAATGCTAGAAAGGTTAGCTTGCCACAAGTATTTCTGTTATCTAGATGGTTACTCAGGATTTTTGCAAATCCCTATCCACCCCGAGGATCAAGATAAAACCACCTTCACCTGTCCCTATGGTACTTTCGCTTATCGCAGAATGCCATTTGGCTTGTGTAATGCACCTGCCACTTTCCAGCGTTGCATGACCAGTATCTTCTCGGATTTTTTTGAATCTATCATGGAAGTATTTATGGACGACTTTAGCGTCTATGACATTTCCTTTGATAATTGTTTGACAAATCTATCCAGAGTTCTAAAACGCTGTGAAGAAGTCGACCTTGTTCTCAACTGGGAAAAGTGTCACTTCATGGTGAACGAAGGTGTAGTTTTAGGACACATCGTTTCAGAAAGAGGTATAGAAGTGGATCGAGCTAAGATCAAAGTTATTGAACAGCTGCCACCACCTGCTAATGTAAAAGGAATCAGGAGTTTCCTTGGCCACGTCGGTTTCTACCGACGATTTATAAAAGACTTTTCAAAGATAGACAAGCCCCTTGTAACACCCGCAAATGTACCCTATTTTTTATAGTAAAAATATTTTACGGATACTTTTCAGCGAAATTTAGTTTTAATTTAGAATTTAATTTTTCCGAGTCGAATTTAGAATTTCCGAGTTCGTATTTGGATTTTTCGCGAGATTTCAAGTAAATCCCGTCTTAAGCCGTCTTTGACTTTTTCTTGACTTTTTCCCTCATACTCCCTCATACTACCTCCTAACCTATTTTTCATTCACACAACTCAACATTTCTTCCTCACTAAGAAACCAAAGAAAACCTAGCCTCCATTTTGATCCAAGCTTAGAATCGTCATATCTCATTCGTTTCTTGCTCAAATTCACCTAAGTTCGTCTCATTCTTCCCCTCTTATCTTCCTCTATCCGTATTGATAATAAAATTACCGTCTTTCTCGCTTTTCAAACTTTCCGTCTTTCTCAAGGTGAAGTAATTTAATCTTTTATTAACTATTTGTAGGTGGTGACCTTCAAGATCCCGACAAAGACTATTTCTTAATTGAAGAGGACCTTGACGCGGAGTAAAGACGCATAAAGGTAACGGTGAAGGGTTACTCGATATAATTTACGTGTTTTACATGATTTCTATGTTAGAATTCGCATTTAGAATACGATTAGAAAGTTTAGGATTTATGTTATTGATGATGAATGTTGTTAGTTGATGATTGTTGATAATGAATATTCATTGTTGATAGTTAATAGAAGTAGATTATGAGAATTTAAAATGATTGAATGCTTGATGAAGGTTCTCGGGTGAACTGGGGTTCCCAGCCGGGTGATCGGCCGCCAGTCTGCCCACCGGCTGGGAACACATTAGTAGGTAAATTTGATTTTTGTGAGTAGTGATGGTCCTGGCCGGGTGCCCGACCGCCGGCCTCTTGACCGGCCTGGAACACACTGCACTTTCTTTGTGATTTTTTGGATTTTGCTTGATGCGCGAGCCGGGGTACCGGCCGCCGGTCCTCTGACCGGCCGGCAACGCGACTGTATATTTTTCTTAAAATTTCTAAAACTCGTAATATATAATAGTTCGCATGATTCGTTTATCGTATAATTTTACGTAGTGACTTATAATATTAATGTTTTGAGTATATGATATTTCATTCGCTTGTATCACATGTTTTGTGACGGTTTTTGGTATGTCCCTCTTTGAGTCGGTTTTTACAAATGATACGGTTTGAGCACTATTTTGTTATGTGCTTTGTACTCTCATTCCCTTGGCTACC
>JAIUZE010036884.1:0-13687 GCA_022085475.1 Heliosperma pusillum | reverse complement strand
GTTTGTAGTTTTAATTGACATTTAGTATTTGATTTTGCTTGATATGAATCGTTTAGTATTGCGTATTTTGTATATCTATTTCTTGCCTGGGAGTATGTTATTCTAGTCATGTTATATCCTTGTTCTTGTCTTTTCAATGATGCCAAGAGGGGGAAAAGTGATATGATTTGAGTCTTTGCTTAAGCTTGCTCCTTGTCAAGACTCGTTATCTCTTAAAGTCTTTTAAGTTATAACTTTGGCTAAGTTGTTATGTTCTTGCGATCAAAGTTGCTATAACTTTTGTACTATTTTGTTGAGGGGGAACCGTACTTAGTCACAATGTTAAGAGAAATCATAAGAGACTTGTCATCATCAAAAACGGGGAATTTGTTGGACCTATTTTATAGTTTTGATAATGACATGTGGTTACTTGATAATGTGCTTTACTTGATATATCATATTCGTGTAATTGTGTGTTTTAGTCTTATCATAGCTAACAACAATTACGAGAAAGAAGATCAAAGTTATAGGAACTTCAGGCATAACTTTGAGGCATTCTGTGAGACAAAGTTTTAAGAACTTCAAGTATAACTTTGAAAGTTCATATGCAAAGTTATAGCTACCTTGGTTATAACTTTAAAGAAAAAATTCAAGCAAGATCTATCTCAAATAGCACAAGACTCAAGATGAAGGGTCTTTGTGATCTAGATGAAGAGATGATCCGTATACTGAAGATCTTTGAGAAGATTAGATAGTATAGGTCGTCATTCGGTAACTATTCCATTAGAGTGATTTTATGTTTGTAAAGTTATGACTCACTTATAACTTTAGATACTAAAGTTCAAAGTTATAGCTTGGACCTATAACTTTGGATGATAAATGTTGATGCATGATTTTTGAAATAAATATTTTAAATGTTTTCTAAAAGAGAAAGAGTATTTTTATATTTATCAAAAGTTTTTATAGAAGATGTATTTATGAGATTTTATTGGTTAGTAGTACAACTTATGGGTTGTCATGCTACCTAGGGTTTCTAATATATTCTGTCTCAATTTGTTGTTAACCTAATAAGCCCACCTAGGGTTTGTGCCACCTAGGGATTCGTGAGATCCAAGGATTGTGCCTCCTAGGGTTGCGTGCTCCTAGGGTTTTGTGACAATAGGGATTTCGGCCATCATTGGCTTGTTTCCTTGTTTACCTTAACCTAGGATTCTAATATATCTTTACAACAATATTTTGAGATATTAAAGATAATTATATTTCTAAAAGATAAAGCAAATAATATTTTAAGATATTAAAGATAAATATCTTTCTTAAATATTAAGCTAGGGTTTTAGATTTTATATCTCCTATTCTTTTATTATAAATACTCCTTCCATCTCAATCATTAAAAAACGAACGACTTACATACACATTGAAAAAAAAATTTCCAAATCGTTATTAAAGCAAACCTTGAGCAAAATATTTATTATTTTTAGTGTTTGTTTTTCGAAAATAGTCGTGCATCTTCTTTGTCAATCGCTCACGTGAAATACGTTATTGGATAATAGTACATCACATAATCTTACTATTCTTTAACGAGAATCTGTGTGAGTTATATTGTACTTTCTTATTAACGTAAGATAGTATAGAGTATTTAGCGATACTCACCTTGAGTTATAATCATAGTTGATTATACGAGTGGTTTGATAATTTTTGTAATCCGGAGAAAGGTAATAAAGATTATTAATCGAGAATAGTGAACGTAGGTTTCAACTTGTAAAACTGAACCACTTCAAAAATCACGTGTGCCTCTCTTTAATTTTCGTTATTTCGTTACTAATACTTACTTTGATTAATTAATTAGTTGATTTTAATCTATAAGATCAAATCATTAATTACATATCATATAAATCGAAAAAGTGGGGCTAGTTTTTAATACTCAATTCACCCTCCCTCTTTCGTATTCGATCAATAGACTCTACACAATGGTCGACAAATCATTGCCCAACAATTGGGCTTCGAAATTGGTGGGCATGTATTTTTATCCCTTGGATTTGTACGGAATCCTCCAGTACTTGGCAATTACTGGAGAGATCTTCAATATAATGTGGATGATGCTATAAGAATTATTATGACACATACATACATTCCACATGAAGGAAAAATAGCAGACCACCAAAAACCGATGCTAAGAAAAGAAATGTAAGATGAGTAGACCTAACAAACGGGTCAATCGGGTCAAATTTGGGTTATTTGGGTTTGCAAGGACTTAGGCTAGGCCGGGTCGAGTCAGGTCATTTTGGGTTCATGTCATTTTCAAGTAGGTTCTTTTCAAATTATTGAGGATAGCGGTCGGTTTGTGATAATAAATATTTGTGGATTAAATAAGGTCGAGTCAACTCGGGTTTCAGGTATTAGATTTGGGTCCTCAAATTAGGTACGGGTAGGGTTTGATCATTCGGGTCAAATAAGTTTTTCCAGGTCTAAAGGCGAGGACAAGAGAACTATTTAGAATAAGAAAGACCTGAGGATGAGGATCTTTTAAAGAAGCATCAAGACCTAATGTAACAGTCAGAACATAGATAACAAATATTTTGCTGATGGAGAAAAGAACACAAATCTAACTAACTGTTAGAAACGGTCTAAGAGTCTTCGGCAATAACAGAGGACATCGTGAGGAAAAGAGGTCATAAAAGAAGAGATTAAAGAGGCCTAAGGGCTAAGAGCGTATCGTATTTATATTAGACATTTATCATACTTTAAATTAAAAGATCAACAAAGAAAAGACATGTACATATTGTATGTAACGCATAAAATATTAAGTGAAATAAATACAAATTGATTGTTATTTTTGTTTGTTATACCAGTTAAATATCTATAAACAACTATGAAAAGGGAAAAATGTATTATCCAAGTGTCAATTAATTTAGCGAATAAATCAAATGTTGAAACAATAATGATCATTAATTAAATTATATAGCATTAAAATTGTTCTAAAGTCCTTTTACACTGTAAAGGCTAAAAGTCCTTACACATCATACATTTAGTCAATTATTTTAGAATTCGTGCAATGCATGGGCACCATATTTTTTGTACAATAAATACAGATTACTTTCTCATGATATGCAACTCATAGGGATTACCTTCCACTTCTATATGATTCTCCTTATATATAATAAACACTGTACATATACATTAACAAGTAATCTTACCATCCCCTTAAAAACAAATTATATGTACAATAATGTCCAAGTTATATCTTACATTCTTCCTCTTGATAACTATATCCCTCATCTACAACACCAATGAACTATCCATTAAAATTATCCCTATAGACTCACCTCATCTACAAATCGTACCAAGTAGTCTTCTTACATATGAACGACACCAATTACTCGCCAATATAACCATGTCTCGGGTTCTCAAATTTAAAAATGAAGTTGAAGCAATATTCCCGATTAAAATCAAGTCACAAATTTATAAACTTAAATCTAGTTATTACGTAACTCAACTTGTAATTGGGGGTAATACAGGGGTACAGTCCGCGCATACTCCTTATTTGCTACTAGACACTGGCTCTGATGAGACTTGGATTCAATGCGAAGGTTGCAATCCTTGCATTGAGTTAAAAGGTGATCGTAATTTTCACTATAAAGAGTCCACTTATTTTAGGAGATTGACTTTAGATGATCCGTTATGCCTCCCACGTATTGCTTACGATGGTTCATGTGGCTATATAGTTGGTTACGAACGTGCACGAACAACTGGATTTTTAGGAAGAGATGTGTTTTATTTCTTAAACTCAAGGACCGGAAATTTTGATGTGTACCCCGGTTTAGCATTCGGGTGTGGACTACATAACGAAAATTTCATGTTTGGGGAGAATAGCGGACCTGAAAACCATATAGCAGGAATACTTGGGCTCGCGCCTGGGCCGAGATCATTCGTAGTCCAGCTAAATGCTGAAATAAAAGGTCGATTTTCTTACTGTATACCATCATCTCGACAAACAATAACAGCAGAATCAACTATTTATTTTGGAGATGAAGCCCAAATAAGTGGGGACGCTACTAGACAAGTCAAAATGATTTCATTGACTATCCAAAATCTATACCATTTATACTTACTTGGTATTAGTGTTGATGGAAATCGGCTATCCATTGATCCATCTGTCTGGCAGCTAGCGCGCACTACGGGATTCTTCATCGACACTGGAGCACCATTTATGGTGCTGGTAAAAAGCGCGTATAATCCGCTAAAAGAAGCAATAATTAAGTACTTTGGTGATAATTATGGTTGGCAACCTACGCTAGTGCCGCCAGGGGGAGCCTTTGACCTTTGTTACTCAAATTATCCGAATGATGAACAAGCATTTCCATCTGTCACTCTCCATTTTTTCTTAAGTGGGCATTCCGGAGAAATAGATATGGTTTTGAGTGGTGATAATATGTTTCAACCTATTCAGAACTTTCAAGGATTTTTTATGGCGGTGACGTCGAATAATGACAATACTCCTTGCTTTCTTGGTGCATTTCAGCAGAAAAATTTCAACTTCTTATACGATTTTTATAATTCACTTTTGTATTTTGTACCTCAAAATTGCGCACAAGGTATATATTAGGTTTTATCATAAATTTCTAACATATATATGCAACCGCTTTAATCCTCAGCTCGGGCTAAAATGAAGATCGCCTAATCTTGCATTTCAAAATATATGGTTAGCTTGAAGAATTGTCAGCGACAATAATGTCATGTAATCATCTACAGAAAAATAATTGTAGTGAAATTTGCACGATACAAATGTTGAATTATTCGACTAATATAGTAGAAGAAATTCGTTTGTAAAAGAAAGCTACTTAACCTGTAAATCCAAAGTCTAGGAACTTATTTGAGACCATCTAAACCTTCGAATCAAATTCTGTAAAAAAAATTTAAGTCCATAAGTAGTCGTACTTGAATGACAAATATGAAAGTGAGAGAGACATTAACAATTGTATCATGTAAAGTTTTCCATGTCATAGTCATAAACGAAGTCATGTTGTAGGTGAGATTTGTCACACCCCGCGATTTCGCAGTAAAGTAAACACATAGATTTGCAGCGAAAAATACGAGATTTTAAAAACTTTAAAAGCAAAACCGTGAATGTCACTATAATATAAAACCAAAACTTAATTTAATAAATCGTTTATACAAATTGTATCTTAAATAAATACAAGGGATATCGATCCCTTGATAAAACACAGTGAATATAATAAACTTATACTCCCTCCATTCAATTCCAAACACAACATTTCTTTTTTTTTGACACTATTCATGAATGAAGTGAATCTTTACGATTCCTTGCAATATGTAAGATAAAATATGGTCATGTGGGATCTTGTTTGATTCGTCTATATAAATACAATATGAATATCAAAATTTTATATTTTTTTATAATGTAAAACTCGAGATATTTACGTTACAATTCGTGCATTGGCAAAAGTGTAAAAGAAAAATGTTGTGTTTGGAATTGAATAGAGGGAGTATAAACTACACGCTAAGGGTGAATCGCTGTAAGCACAACGCTCTCTAGCTCACTCGCCACAACCCCATGCAAATACCAACCTGCAACCTGTTCATTCATTAAAAATAAATACCACAATCAGTGAGGAGTAACTCCGGGTTCTCCCAGCCATATCACAAGAAAACACATATAGGCAACCACTTAAACACGTATCCTCATACATATAAGTACATCATATGAGATACGAATATATATATAAATGAGATCATGTAACTCCACTATTTTAAGTTGAGTCCATAAGTCCTATTCTTAACCCTTGGATGGTAGAAAATAGATGGCTGAAAATAGAACCTAAAAACACACTACCCCACTAATTAATAATGTGTTTGAACACTCTCTCTCGTAGCCCCAATTCCTCATGTAAAATAATTAATCACTATAATCTCTTGTTTCCCACCATCTCATTACTCACATTTTTAAAACAAATTTCTGAATTTCTTTTCTTCTCTCTCTCCTCTCTTTCTCTGCAAAAAACAAAAAAAAAAAAAACATCATACATCTTCGAAGAAATGAAACGGAATCGTTCTTCGTCATCAGATTTGAGGAAAAAAACAAATACGTTTGTTATTTTTACGACAACCAACATTGTGTAATCCCTTTTGATTCATTACTACTAATGGGGATGCATGTGTGACTATATAATACTTGATTAATTTTTTGGGTTTATTGTCGTCTTCGTCTTCGTCATCGTATCATTTTTATTTGTTAAAGAGTGCCACTACCTGCTCATGTGTTGTCATCACTTTTTCTATTCTTTTTCTTTTATTTTGTTTGTAAAATTTGAGAAAATAAAAGGTGGCTTCCTTATTTTGAGCATCATGATATGGGTTCATCAATTAAAGAGAGATTTGAGGTTTAAATAGTTTGTTATCCTATTGTGTGTTTTTCTTTTTAATTATGCACGGTTTTCTATGTTCTTGTTTAAAGATTTAAAGATGTGGTGTTGTCAATTCATTCACTTTGTTGTATTATATTTGTCTACGTTGTTTTAGTAGAGTGTGATTTAATTTTGAAATATTCGCCTTTATTTTTATTTTTTTTACATTTCCCTTATATTGCTACCTTGAATTTATACAGATGACATGAAGTTGGATAAAGAACATGAAACTACTGCGAAAAGGGGCAAGAAAACGAAGTCCAAGCCGGTAGTGAAAGATGATGCGTGGTGGTAGTCGAGTTGAATTTGTGTAACTTCAAATTAATAAAATGTAACTCCAACTGTAATGTGTGTAACTTCTTAGTTTTTAACGAGTGTAACTTCAAGTTAGATATGGTGTAATTTCAGCTTTTAAATAGTGTAACTTTACAATAGATTTTGTATAATTTTAGTTTTAAAAGGGTGTAACTTAAGTGAATATGTGTAACTTGAATTAAGATATGATGTAAATTTAAGTAGATGTAGTGTAAATTCAATAAGATATGGTGTATGTTCAAGTAACTTCATTTGTACTATGAAATATCAAATGTATGAGTAAATTAATTAATTTGTTTAAAATAAATGGAAAATGATAAATACAACCCTTATGGCTGTATTTAAGGAGCTAAAAGAGGAAATATTAACTTAATATTATCATTAATTGCATAAGTTTTTGTGCAATTTTGACATCATTTCCTATATTAATACCAAATATAGAAGTTTTTAACTTCTTAAATACAACCCTAAGGGCGGTATTTAACATTACCCAAAATAAATATGGTGTAAATTCAAGCGGATAGTAAGTGGATTTAATGTAACTTCAATTAAGATATGATGTAATTTTAAGTGAATATAGTGTAACTTCAATTAAGATATGATGTAATTGAAGTAATATGATGTAAATTGAAGTAAATATGGTGTAACTTCAATTAAGAAATGTTGTAACTTTAAGTGTATATAGTGTAACACTGTAACTTCAAGTAAGCTATAACGTAATTTAGGTAACTTCAATTGTATTATGAAACATCAAATATATGAGTAGATTAATTTAATTAGTTTCAAATAAATATAGTATAATTTAGAACGGATATGGTTTAACTTCAAGGGAAAATATGTATAACTTCAAACAAATAGGATATAACTTTCGAGTAATTAGCAGTACTGAAAATTTAGAAAACTCAATGGTATACGAAACTATTACCATTGCGTCGGGCTCGAAAAAATAATAAATTTTGGCATTTATTTCGTCTTAATCGGAGTCAGGATAAAGATTTACAGAGTCTTTTACGAACCCGCTTTTAATTTACGCGGGTGTGAAATTTCGTCTTTTTAATCTAATATTTTGATATTTGAAATAGAAATGGTATAATATTAATTTAATAAATATTTGACGAGAAAGAGAAAGTAATTGATGAGGTCAATTGGGAATTGAAATTAGGAGAGACAAAGCATTAACTACATGTTGGGTGAGTGTATTTTTGCTTTTAATCTCAACCACTAATTTTGTAAGATTTAGTGGCTTAGATTAGGACTTAAGAACTCAACCAAATTTGTGGACTCATCCGAACTCATCTCTTGAGTAAGGATCAATTGAATCCACCATATTCCTTAGAGTCTTTAAGTCCTCTTTAGACCATCCCCAAGCAGCGGTCGCGCTAACTAGGTCGCGACCCGGTTTTAGTCTTAATCCCATTTTATTTATCTTGACCTACTTTCACCCTCCCAAGCAGAAGGTCACGACCTAGGTCATCAACCCAATCATTTTCCACTTCACAATCCATACTATATACATATTTTATTGTTTTTATATTGTTCAATCAATAAAAATTGTACACCTAGTGGTCACTAAGGTGGTCAATTTTGTTCCACCATGGTCACAAATTGACCTTTGGTGACCAATTAGCAAAGAAGGTCACCAATTATGCTTGTTTAATTACATCATTAGCATGATCAAGCAAGGTCATGACCTACCAATTGACCTTGCTTGGGGATGGTCTTAGAGCCATTGGATAAGGAAGATGGATGGCTGAGATTAATACTCCAAAAGGGTGATTAACATCACCTTCTCTCTACCTTTCACTAATTAATCACTAATTCACACTAATTCCATATATAACATTTTTCCTCACAATTACTTCTCTCTCGTCTCATATAATTGTCCTCTCTCCTCACTCTCTAAAATCCAAATAAATAAAAAAACCCAAATAATTCACTCACCCAACACCACCCACCCAACACAAATAAGTCACTCACCCAACACCACCCCTTCCTCTCACTCACCACATTCTACCCGACACCACCACCATAAAAAACACCCACCACCCTTACTCTCCCGACACCACTCTCCATCATCCACAACCACCACCAAAACTACTACAAAGCCCAAAAAAAGGTAGATCTGGAAAAAAAAAAATTCTCTCTTATTTTCCTTCTTTTTTATACCTGTTGGTGGTTGTTTGTCCTGCTGCCGCCTCCTCTACTCTCCTCCAACCGACTCTCTCTCACGTAGCCACCACACTCCTCTTTTCCCATTTCTTTTTGTGCCAGATCTGGGTTGTTGGAAGTTGTGTCGACTTTTAATTCTTTCTATAGTCTTTCGTCTGATCTCTTCCGTTTTATACATTCTTCTCTTCATTTTTTATAATATTTATTTGCCTACTGGTTGTTTAATATTAATTTACGTACGTGCTTGCTAGCCTGCTTTTTTTATTCCAATTTTGACCAAATAAATACAATATTTGACTGTCTTACATTCATTTCCACAAACTTATAATATTAAAGGGTAAAAATACGTATAAATATCGACTTATCAGTAGGTTTTTTTTAGATTTGTTGTTATATCTTTTTTTTTTCAAATTTCGTATTAAAAATTTTGTGATGTTATTTTGGTGATTTCATATCTGTTTTTTTTTTTCATATCTACTTTTTTTTTTTCAGATCTGAAACTATTAAATTAACACAAATTCTCTATTAAAGTTACACAACTTATTTACTGAAGTCACACATATCATAAATTAAAGTTACAGAGCTTATTTATTAAAGTAACACAAAATAACTTAAAGGTTACACTTGTTGCTGTCAGAACTCTTTTTTTTGTGTTTTTTTTTTATCGTATCTAAAAAAGGGATATATAGTTTTAATCTTTTTTTTTTTTTTAATTTTTAGATTTGTTGTTATCTAGATCTACCTTTTTTGTTTGTGTGGGCTGGTTGGTGGTGGTCGGACTACAATTATGCTAAAAAAGTACTACAGTTACATTCATAAAGGACTACAGTTATATTCATAAAGGACTACAGTTTCCTAAAGGACTACAGTTACACTCATAAAGGACTACAATTACACTCATAAAGGACTACAGTTACACTCATAAAGGACTACAATTACACTCATAAAGGACTACAGTTACACTCATAATGCATTAAAGTTACACTAATAAATTTGTTGTAAATTACATAAATTTAACATGTAATAAAATTAAAAAATTTCACACAAAATGACCTAAAATTACTAAATTTACGCTCGAAAAGCATCAAAGTTTTACACTCGTAAAATGTTAGAACTATATAAATTCAATTTTTTATATACAAAAACGTCTTAAAAAAAATTAAAGTTACACTCGAAAAGCATTAAAGTTACACTCGTAAAATGTTAGAACTATATAAATTCAGATTTTTCTATACAAAACTGTCTTAAAAAATTAAGTTACACTCGAAAAGCATTAAAGTTACACTCGTAAAATGTTAGAACTATATAAATTCAAATTTTGCTATACAAAACCGTCAAAAAAATTTAAAGTTACACTCGAAATGCATTAAAGTTACACTCTTAAAATGTTAAAACTATATAAATTCAAATTTTTGTATACTAAACCATCTTGAAAAATTAGAGTTACACTCGAAAAGCATTAAAGTTACACTTGGAAAATGTTAGAACTGTAGAATTCAAATTTTTCTATACAAAACCGTCTTAAAACATCAAAGTTACACTCGAAAAGCATTAAAGTTACACTTTTAAAATGTTAAAATTGTATAAATCAAATTTTTCTATACAAAACCGACTTAAAAAAATTAAAGTTACCTTCTAAAATATTAGAGTCCCGCTCATAAATCTCAGAAACTCAAAAATGATTAATTAGAGGCTAGAGAGAGAAAGACAATTAATTAGTGCATAGATAATTAATTAGTGATAAGTGTGGTTTTGTATCTACAATCTCATTCATCCATCTCCATCATCCAATGACTAGGATAAGGACTCAAGGAATCTAGGGTTAGGGTGGACTCAAAAGAACTAAACTATATATATACACACACACACACATATAGAGAGAGAATTAGGATCATGTGAGTTCACCCCCTATCTTTTTGAGTCCCTGAGTCCAGGATACAATATCACAAGTTATACTAAACAGTATCACATGATATACTGTACAGTATCACACCACTGTACCACTTTTTCGCGCACTATTACTAACTTTTTTTCTCATACTTTTTTTTCACACCAATTGATTCCAATACCGAAGCTCCGACAAACCCCATCATCCTCTCGCCCTTTCATGCCGAAAGTAACTATTTCGATGTTTCACCAAAATTTATTGTATATAGTTTTTTTTTTATCATATTTCCTCTCTACTAAGCATCTTTGCCTCTAGCATTTTTCTTCATAGCCGACAATGAGATCCTTAATCTAACGACGACAATGACAAATTTTGTTGTGATTGGGGGTGGTGTGTGTGACAACCCTCGCGAATGCGGAAATAAAACATAACAAGCATGTGATTTATATAGCGGAAAATACGATGTTTTTGAAACTTTTTACATGCAAGATAGAAATACGAGAAATGTCAAATAATTACAAACAAAATAAAATATACCACAAAGAGACGAAGTCTCTCAAAATGTTATCAATATCAAAGTGATTAGCAAACTAGCTAATAAACGTCTAGAGGTGTTTCATCCAGGGACAACGCCCGCTAGCTCACACCCGAACCCAAAATACCACAAGCAAAAAGCCATCCAATCAAGCAACCTGTTCATCCATGAAAAACATGAACGCCAAAGTCAGTGGGGAGTAACTCCGGGTTCTCCCAGCCATATCACATTAAACGTACATAGAAGGAAATACAAAAGTAGAAGCATGCATATATAGATATACATGTGAAATACGATAAGAATAGATAGACAATTCAATATATAATGATAAGAGCATATGAAGTACAATCCGTAACCATCATGCTATAAATAGACTCGGGGAAGACACTCTTAGGCAACCGAATACGCTCACTAGGGCTTACATCTCACCGTTAGCGGTATAAGTTTGATAAGATTGAGACTCGACAAATAAACCATGCCAAGTCATGCAATGATCATGAATAAACAATCATGGACTCGACAAACAAAGCATGCCAAGTCATGCAATGATCATGAATAATCAATCATGTAATCACGCATCCAAACACAACGACACAAGGACGACATCTCTCACGGTAAATGAAACGCACTAGCACCGTGTACATGACAAGTATGATTAAAAGGCATCCACGGGATATAACATTTCCCTGAACGTATACACGATGCTACATTTCGTATATGTAGACTAATTTCCTCCTGGTAGCACGACGATAATATTACGGTCCTAGTCTAAACCTGGCTAGATTCTCGGAATATACCATTTTCCGATTCGACATGCGATAACATTTCGCATCCAAGACTCGGTCAATCATAGACGCCGAGTACCCCAAATTCGGTAGAACAATTCACGAAAGAGGCGGAAAAGAGTACAAGCCTCATAACAAGCGGTACGCTACATGCAAAGAACACCACCTCGCAAGTACACAACATTTGACGGCCGGGTCGATCAACGCAAAGCGTTCGCCTCCCAACAACGTCGTCGTATGCCCACTAACACATGCAATTAAGCAGTGGGATACCTCCCCGTTCCGACATTCCAGCCTTACGAACGTGGAGGTAGCCAAGGGAATGAGAGTACAAAGCACATAACAAAATAGTGCTCAAACCGTATCATTTGTAAGAACCGACTCAAAGGGGGACATACCAAATACCGTCACAAAACATGTGGTACAAGCGAATGAAATATCATATATTCGAAACATTAATATTATAAATCACTACGTAAATTTATACGATAAACGAACTATGCGAACTATTATAAATTAAATCGTAAACAAGAAATACAAACAAAGTCCAGCAGGTGCCAGCCGGTCAGGTGGACCGGCTGCCGGTCACCCGGCTAAGGCCAACCATCATATGAAAACCAAATTGAAAATGCAGGGTGTCCCAGCCGGTCAAGGGGACCGGCTGCCGGCTACCTGGCTGGGACCAAATTAAAGGATCATGAGAAAAACAAAGGGGAAAGTGATATAAGCATGATGTAAATGTAACATTGATAAACATGAAACAATACATGATTACATAAGCATTAGACCAAGTTTAAGAAGCATAGTAAATAGGAAACATAGATCTTATCTCAAAACAACAAGTTTGGAAACTAACTAAAACAAGGGTCCACTTCAAACGGTCATAACTAGAGTTCCAGATATGCAAATGCAGAAATTCCAAGTTGAGGTGATAGCTTATCCCCTTACGGTTCCAACGATAAGTCACAAGCCCAAAACAAGCAAGTAAGGAAGGAGATATGATCATTCTACGAAAAAGGGTCGGTGCAGTGAGTCCCAGCCGGTCAGTTGGACCGGCGGCCGGGTACCCGGCTGGGAACCCATTCACCCGAGAACAACAAGTCTTCTATCATCCATTTTGAATTATCATAAATAACTACTATCAACTATCAATAATCATTAATTATCATCAACAATCATCAACAAACAACACTCATCATCAACAACACAAGTTCTATGAATACTAATCCTATTCCAAATACGATTACTAACATAGAAAACACATTAAAACACGTAAATGATATCGAGTAACCCTTCACCGTTACCTTTTCGCGTCTTTAATCGATTTCTAGAAAATCTCCACCTACAATTAGATAACAAAAGATGAATATAATTCACCTTGAGAAAGACGGATAATTTAAAAAGCGAGAAAGACGGTAATTTTATTACCAATACGGATAGAGGAAGCTAAGAGGGGAAGAATAAGTAGAACTTACGTGAATTTGAGCAAGAAACGAATGAGTTATGACGAATCTAAGCTTGGATCAAAAATGGAGGCAAGGGTTTTGGTTTTCTTAGTGAGGAAGAAATGTTGAGTTGTGTGAATGAAAAATAG
>JAIUZE010036882.1:0-21474 GCA_022085475.1 Heliosperma pusillum | reverse complement strand
TCGAACAGTTCAAGGTCAAAGTCAACATAATATTGACCTTATTGACGGAATTTCCGTCAAGAAAGTCAACATGAAAAGTCAACATCATGTTGACTTTACTGACGGAAATTTCGTCAGAAATTCCGTCAGTAAGGTCAATATGATGTTGAATTTCAACATAATATTGACCTCACTGACGCCATTTCCCTCAGTAAAGTCAATATGATGTTGACTTTATTGACGGAATTTTCGTCAGTAGTCAGTGTACCAATGGCTGGAAACAGCAGCCTGCTGTCCAGCCACAATGCGTATATTGCATTGTTTTAAACGGTGAAAATTTCAACAAAACCTGCAATAAATAAAATACATTCGTCGACCGCAAAGCGGTAATTCATACTCACGTCGATCGCATGAGCGGGAATCAACAAAAGGCAACAAAAATAAGGCGGAAGATCGATGGATATTGCAAAAAAAATCAATTACATAAAAAGTTAAACAAAATCATACAACTTTCTTACAAACTTACAAATTCAACCGACTCACTAACTTAGACAAAACTAATGTCTTTGACATAACCACTAACTTAAGTAGATGACAAATTACTAACCTAAGGGGTAACAGAACCCAGTCCAAAGTCGTTCCCATCGTCCGCGTTGTCGTCTCTTCGACGTGGAGGAGGGAAATGGCATGAGCCCGGGGGAAGAAACGCCATCAACGCCGCTTGCATGGCGGCCATTTGCTCGGCTTGGCTTTCCATTTGTTGTTGATTGGCCCGTACTTGTGCTTTAATGGCAAGTCAGGCAACTCGCTCATTTTCTCGTTCATTCGCAAGTGCACTCAATTGCTCCTTCATTTGAGCATTTTCACTTGCGAATCGAGTGTAATCAGTACGATAGTAGGAGAAAGATGCGCGTGCACTTTTGTTGCAAAGTGGATCATACCACACTTCTTTCCCCTTGTTTCCGATCCCGAATAGCCTCGACTTATTATCAAATGAAAGACCAGGTAACGTATTCGTGACAACCCTCGCGAATGCGGAAATAAAAAATACAAGCATGTGATTTAATTAGCGGAAAATAAATTTTTTTTAAAACTTTTTACATGCAAATAGAAAGGTACGAGGAATGTCAATAATTACAAACTAAAGTATAAAATACTACATGGAGAGAAAGTCTCTCAAAATATTATCAAATATCAAAGTGATTAGCAAACGAGCTAAAAATCGTCTAGAGTTGTTTCATCCAGGCCAACGCCCGCTAGCTCACACCCGAACCCAAATACCACAATAAAAAAGCCATCCAATCAAGCAACCTGTTCATCCATGAAAAACATGAACGCCACAGTCAGTGGGGAGTAACTCCGGGTTCTCCCATCCATATCACATTAAACATACATAAACGAAAATACAAAAGTAGAAGCATGCATATATAGATATACATGTGAAGTACTAGAAGGATAAATAGGCAATTCAATATATAAGAATAAGAGAATATGAAGTACAAATCCGTAACCATCATATTATACAAAGACTCGGGGATAAACACTCTTAGGCAACCATACACTCACTAGGGCTTGCATCTCACCGTTAGCGGCACAAGTTTGATAAGATTGAGACTCGACAAACGAAGCATGCCAAATCATCCAAAGATCAACAATAACCAATCATATATTCATCTATCCAAACGTACAATACGTTGACGACATCTCTCACGGTAAATGACACGCACTAGCACCATGTACATGGCAAGTATGATTAAAATCGCATCCAGGGGATAAACATTTCCCTGAACGCATACACGATTCAATACATTTCGTATATGTAGACTAATTTCCTCCTGGTAGACTGACGATATAAATATCCGGTCCTAGTTTAAACCTGGCCAGACTCTCGGAATCACATTTTCCGATTCGACATGCGATAAACATCTCGCATCCAAGACTCGGTCAATCCTAGACGCTGAGTACCCCAAATTCGGTCAATCTTCACGAAAGAGGCGGAAAAGAGCACAAGCATCATAACAAGCGGTACGCTACATACAATGACACCACCTCGCAAATATACAATATTTGACGGCCGGGTCGATCAACGCAAAGCGTTCGCCTCCCAACAACGTCGTCATATGCCCACTAACACATGCAATCAAGCAGTAAGGATACACTCCCCGTTCCGACATTCCAGCCTTACGAACGTGGAGGTAGCCAAGGGAATGAGAGTACAAAGCACATAGAGAATTAGTGCTCAAACCGTAACATTTGTAAAACCGACTCAAAGTGGAACATATCAAAAACCATCGCAAAACATTCGATACAAGCGAAGGGATTATCATATCTTCGAAACATTAATATTTTAAGCCATTACGTAAATTTATACGATAAACGAACCATGCGAACTATTGTAAATTAAGATTTAAAGTCAACTTTTAGAGTCAAACCCGGAAGTCAACAAAAGTCAAAGTCAAAGTCAAACCCGAGACCCGAGACCCAAACCCGGCAATTGGAGTGGGCTACAAACAGAACATCAATGCAAGAAAACTAAGTCCAAAGGGTCAAGGAAAGTCAAAGTGGGAATAGAATTAAAAGGTTCAACTTGGGAAAAACTGGCAGCAAGAAACGTTACCAGCGCCAGGCAACTCTGCCAGCGTCCCACGACGCTGCCAGCGTCTGTGGACGCTGCCAGCGTCCTGGTCTCAGGTACGCGATCCTTCAATTTCCATCTTGAAATCAACATACAAAAATCATCATTTATCATCACAAACCATCAATTCTCATATCAATTATCAACTAACAACAACCATCATCAACAACACAATTCTTATGATTACTAACCTTATTCTAAATACGATTTCTAACATAGAAAACACATTAAAACATGTAAATGATATCGAGTAACCCTTCACCATTACCTTTTTGCGTCTTCAATCCGCGTCAATGTCCTCTTCAATCAAGAAGTAGTCTTTGTCGGGGTCTTAGAGGTCACCACCTACAATTAGATAATAAAAGATGAATATAATTCACCTTTGAGAAAGACGGATAAATTGAAAAGCAAGAAAGATGGTAATTTTATTACTAATACGGATAGAGGACGATGAGAGGGAAGGAATAAGACGAACTTAGGTGAATTTGAGCGAGTAACGAATGAGTAGCGATGATTTAAAGCTTGATCAAATATGAAGGCTAGGGTTTTGGGGGTTTACTTGGAGTGGAAGAAGAAGATTGAATGTGAGGGAGTTAGAGTTGTGAGGGAGTATATGAAGGAGTAAGTGGAAAACAAAAGGGAAAAAGCCCATAACGTTTTAAGACGTAACTTACTCGAAATCTCGCGAAAAGTCCGAAAACGAACTCGGAAATCCTAAACTAGACACGGTAAATTTAATTCTAAACTAAAACTAAATTTCGCTGAAAAGTATCCGTAATATATTTTTACTATAAAAATAGGGTACGTTTGCGGGTGTTACAATCACCTCACCTTTTAAAAAGTTTCGCCCTCGAAACTTGAGCGAAAGAAAGATACCTTAATCGAATAAGCTTGGATATTTAATACGCATAGAAGATTCCGTTTCCCACGTCTCTTTTTCAACATTGGCACATCTCCACAAGATTATCACTAAAGGCACCACTTTATTTCTCAACTTCTTATCCTTGCGATCTAGGATGCGGATCGACTTCTCTTCAAAGGACAAATTCGGTTCAAGCTCGGGCATTTCCGCTTGAAAGACATGGCTTGGATCACTAACATACTTTCTCAGCTGAGAAACATGGAATACATCATGAACCTTAGCCAAATTCGGGGGCAAGTCCAACTTGTAAGCAACGGCACCAATCCTTTTCACAATATCAAAGGGTCCAATGTATTTCGGGCTTAATTTACCCTTTACACCAAACCGTTTAACACCCTTCATCGGAGATACCTTCAAGAATACTTTATCTCCAACTTCAAATTCTAACGGTCTTTTCGGATATCGGCATAAGATTTTTGTCAATCTTGAGCGGCTTTCATTCGATCACGAATGACCTTCACATGATCAATAGTCTCAACAAGAACATCGGGGCCTAAGTCACGAACATCACTCAATTGATTCCAACAAATAGGACTTCGACATTTCCTTCCATAAAGAGCTTCATAAGGAGCCATCTTGATTGAGGCATGATAACTATTGTTGTAAGAAAACTCCACTAACGGTAGACTCTTTTCCCAACTAGATTGGAAGTCGAGTTCACAAGCCTAAACAAGTCTTCTAAAGTCTGGATAGTCCTCTCGGTCTGACCATCGGTAGCGGCATAAAATGCGGTACTCATCAACAATTTACTACCCATGGCTTCTTGTAAAGCCTTCCAAAATCTCGAACAAAACCTCGGATCTCGGTCGGATATAATCTCCTTGGGAACACCATGGTATCTAACAATCTCATCAACATAGGCTTTCGCTAAACGGTCTAAACTCCAAGTCTCTTTGATCGGAATGAATCTAGCACACTTGGTCAAACGATCAACAACAACCCAAACGACATCTTTACTTCCAACGGTCCTTGGCAAAGCCATAACAAAATCCATAAAAATAGATTTCCACTTCCATAGCGGAATATCCAAAGGTTGTAGCAATCCACCGGGCCTCTTGTGTTCAATCTTCACTTGTTGGCAAGTAAGACATCTTCCAACATAGGACACAACATCACCCTTTAGATTCGGCCACCAAAACTATAGCTTCAAATCTTTATACATCTTATCACCTCCAGGGTGAATAGAATAAGGGGAAAGGTGAGCTTCATCAAGAACTCGCTTTCTCAAATCAAGAGCATTAGGAACAAATAAACGGCCATGGAATCGAAGAACACCTTTATTATCAAACTTGAAATCTTTAGCTTTTCCTTCAAGAAGTTTGGCTTGAATAGACTTGTAGGTAAGATCATCAACTTGGCTTTCGCGGATCTCTCGGAGAAAAACAGGTTCGGCAGTCATAGCACCAACATAATCAAATCCACGCTCCACGAATTCCAACTTCAACTTTCGAAACTCAATACAAAGATCAACGAGTAATACCGACATAACATTCAAGGAATGAGAAAATTTCCTAGTAAGAGCATCGACAACCACATTAGCCTTCCCTTCATGATACAACAACTCAAAATCATAATCATTCACCAATTCCAACCATCTTCTTTGTCTCATATTCAACTCTTTTTGAGTAAATATGTACTTCAAACTTTTGTGATCGGTGAATATACGACGATGAACGCCAATAAGGTAGTGTCTCCACACTTTCAAAGCATGAACAACGGCGGTCAATTCCAAATCATGAGTAGGATAGTTCACTTCATGAACTCTCAACTGTCTTGAGGCATAAGCCACCACCTTCCTACTTTGCATAAGTACACAACCCAATCCCATCTTGGAAGCATCACAATAGACATCAAAGTCTACACCATCTTCAGGCAAAGTCAACACCGGAGCGGTAGTCAACCTTTTCTTTAACTCTTGAAAAGCGGTTTCACAAGCTTCATTCCAAACGAACTTGGTTTCTTTCTTCAACAATTGGGTCATTGGTCTAGCAAGCTTTGAGAATCTTTGACAAATCTACGGTAATAACCAGCTAAACCAAGAAAACTACGAAATTCTCTAACATCGGTCGGACTCTTCCAATCAACAATGGCCTCAATTTTAGAAGGATCCACCATTACACCTTCTTTAGAAATTACATGCCCAACAAAAGACACTTTAGGTAACCAAAATTCACACTTGGAGAATTTGGCAAACCACTTCTGACGACGAAGAACACCCAAAATAGTCCTAAGATGAATAGCATGCTCTTCTTCGGTCTTGGAGAAAATAAGGATATCGTCAATGAACACCACCACACACTTGTCAAGGTACTCACTAAATGTGCGGTTCATTTGATCCATAAAAATAGCGGGAGCATTAGTCAATCCAAATGGCATCACCTTGAACTCATAATGACCATATCTTGTACTAAAAGCGGTCTTTGGAATATCAACTTCACGAACGGGAATTTGGTGATACCGGATCTCAAATAAATCTTGGAAAAAGTAGAAGCACCCTTTAGTTGATCAAATAAATCTTCAATCCTTGGCAAAGGATACCTATTCTTGATTGTAATCCGATTCAACTCACGGTAATCAATACAAAGCCTCATAGAACCATCTTTCTTCTTCACAAAGAGAACGGGAGCACCCCAAGGCGAGGCACTTGGTCGAATAAAACTTTTTTCAATCATATCATCAAGTTTCTTCCTTAATTCTTTCAATTCGGTTGGAGCCATACGGTAAGGAGCTTTGGCTATTGGTCCAGAACCAGGTACAAGATCAGAGGAAAACTCAACATCACGCTCGGGAGGAATCCCGGGCAAATCTTCAGGGAATACATCAACAAATTCACGAACTATAGGCACATCTTCAATATTTGGCAAAGAGGTAGTTGAAGAAGTCACAATACACAAGTATGCTTGGTGACCCTTTCTTACCATACTCACCAATTTCATTGCGGAAATCAAAGACAAACCTTTTCGGGGGTGAGATCCCTTGTAGGTTATTCTAACTCCTAAAGGACTCTTTAAATAAATCTTTTGATCTCGACACTCGAACCTAGCATAGTACAATGCTAACCAATCAATACCTAGAATTATATCGAACTCTGCTAGAGGGAACTTAAGGAGATTAGCGGGAAAGATAGAACCCGTAATAGATATTGGAACATTAGGATAAAGAGTAGAACAAGAGATAATTTCTCCGGATGGTAAGGATATGGGAATATCCTCACTAGAAGTAGGCTCGATAGATAATTTATTAGCATAAGTCGAAGACACAAAGGACATAGAAGCACCGGTATAAAAAAGAATAAGACACGGTTGCTCTAAGATTGAGAACATACCCGTCATTATCTCCGGATGAGCATCGGCTTCGGCTCGGCTCAGAACGAAGATAGAACCCTTGGGTTTGGCAATTGGAGGGGCAACTTTCGATCGGGGCAATCATCATAACGGTGACCACCCTTTTGGCAAAAGAAGCAAACATAAGGTCGGTTGAAACATGCTACACCGGGATGGCGTGGAAGTCTACAACGGTTGCAAAAGCGACCTTGAGCTTGAGCTTGAGGGGGAGCATAAGGCCTATGAGCCACGTTAGAAGTAGCTCGGGGAATGAAAGGAGTGGGAGCTCTAGCATTTGCATTTGGGGGAGGATTGAATCTCCTCTTGTTAGCATAAGAGTTGGAGAAAGAAAGAGTAAACGGTCAATTCCCATAGACATTTGGCCTAGGAGTGAAAGAAGGAGAGGGATTATTCATCATAGCTTCATCCCTAATGGCCTTCATGGAGTTCTCGGCCCATAAAGCATCATCATATAAATCCCCAAAGGAAGTAATATTCCTCCTCACTTTACTTTGAAGTAAAGCACTAAGCTTGTTGCGGTAGTAGAAAGCTCGGTCCTCGTCATCTTTGATAAGCCTCGGAGCAAAATGAGAAAGCTTGTTGAACTCTGTGCTGAAGTCTTGTGCCGACAAGTTACCTTGCTTGAAGTCAATAAATTCCTTGAGCCTTTGTTGCTTTAGCTCCTTGGGATAAAATCGATCTTCAACTAGAGCTTTGAAACAAGCCCAATTGAAATCATCTTCAAGAGTAGTGGTGGCGCTAGTAATCGCCCACCAATTATCGGCCTCTCTTACAAGGAAATGCTTAGCAATCCTCACCTTGTCCTCTTCACGGACTTGGTATAAATCAAATTGCTTCTCCATTTCTCGGAACCATTCTGATAGCTCGGTAGGGTCGGACTCTCCACCATAAGGTATAATCTTGCTTCTAGCTATTTGACTAGCCACCCAAGCGTAGCCTCCTTGGTGTTTATCTTCTCTTCGAGGGGGAACTTGGTTGGCTTGAGCTAAAGCCGCATCTTGTTGATTCTTCAACACTTGCGTAAGAGCTTCTAGCATAACTTTCTCTACTACTCGAGGTCTAACCATCTTCATAAGAAACAAAAACAAAACAAGTTAATCCTAACACTTAGCATAAACAAATAGACTACCAAGTAAAGTCCATAACTTCTGTGCTGAAGTCTTGTGCCGACAAGTTACCTTGCAAAGCGAAATGGACTTGAAATTTGGAGAATTTGTGCTTGACATAGAGAGCAAGAAAGAAACAAAAAGAAATGTCAAAGAAACAAGTTTGAAAGACCAAACAAGTGTGAAACGAGAAGAAAGAATTGTTGCTTACACAAGTGTCAACTTCAAACTTGAACATATTGAGTTCTACAACTCCTATCAAGGTGATTCACATGTCAAAAGAAATATATTTCTCTTAGCTTTCCAATGATATATCACACTTCGAACTCCGATAAGTAACGAAGAAATGACAGTTGTTTGAAATTCGCTGCGCAAAGCTGAGAACCCGACTCGATCAAGCATATTCACTTTGCTCGATCAAGCATATTCACTTTGCTCGATCGAGCAACCTGGTAACTGACGAGTTACGAGTTTTCCTAAAGTCGGTTTAGTTTATTTTTTTTTAGTATAAATACAGATATCGTCTTTCATAATTAGGGTACACTTTATTTTAAATAGAAACTCCAAAAACTCTTAGAATTAGTTTGCTACTCATATTATTCAAGATCTACAAGTTTATTTCTTTAGTTCATCATCCTTCAAATTCGGTATTTTGTAATTCTTCTACTCTTGTTATTATTAGTTGAAGTTCTTGTTTGTTAATTGCTTTGCTAATCAACTCCTTTATGTTATTAGTTATGTTTGCCTTTAATTATATTCGTTGTTAGTTTAGTTATTATGAGTTGTTAATCTTTTAATCCAGGATTAAAGGGGATCTAGTTTGTTAGAAGGGTATTGATTAATGAATTGATTGTTAAATTGGACAAGTTGTTGTTCAATTGTTGTCGTACTTCTAGTTAATTGATTTACTGATCAGAGTTAATTAACTGGTCTTCCGAATTAGGATTATCACCGACCGGGTTAAGACTAATATAGGCAGGGACAATTGGATGGACTAGTTTAATGATAGCGGTCGTATGTTAAATCTAGATCTAAAAGGCATAATTGAATCGACCGATCTTGTGACCTTAAACAACTTAATTGACCTTTTATTGATTAGATTATATCCTCGGATAACATATCTAGTGAACCTGAGACCCTAGACTTTTAATCTTATTAAATTCATCTTTTATTATTGCAATTATTTTAGAAACCAAAACCAAACCTTCAAGAAATTGTTACCATAAGACGAACTTAGTTATAGCAAATAGATTATTACCGCCTCCTTGTGGATTCAATACCTTACTTATCACTGACTATTAGTTAGTACTGAATATATTCTAAAAGGTCTTAAAGGTAAACAAAGTGATATCTCAATATATTCTAAAAGAATGTCTCTTTGTGAAATAGACATGTTGAATTCTTTTTTTAAGTCACAAATGTAGGAACACAAGAATTTGTGAAATAGGTAGTATAAGCTATTGCCTTTGATTATAGGTTTAGTCATATATAGTATTTACACATATAGTTTCTTACTGAAACTTAATTCTTAATTTTATTGTGGTAATGAAACTTCGTACTTATTAATTACGTCCTGTTTAGATATTAATTATGTGGAGCATATAGAAAAATTTCTCTCTTTTTTTTTTTAAAGAATGATGATAAAACTATAAAAGTTTTACAAAAGGAGAGTAGTCATTAAAATACGGGGTAATTATATGAAGGATTTCTTTTTAAAATGTTTCTAACGACACGTGTTAAATGGTAATTTAACGGACAATTTTATAACAAATATCATGGAATAATAAAACACCCGATTATTATTGTGTATTTGTGTGAAACAGAGTCATTGTATAGATAGAAAAGCAACGTCCGATAATAAGAAATGACAATGATGTTAGCTGCTCCATCATTTATGGCAATAAAAAATAAGCAAGCATCAACCCATCTACCGAAAGATACATACAAAGTAAAAGCACATTTGAATGAATATGGAAGGATTTTACCAACTTGGTCATGCTAACTAAAATATAACTGCACATACATACCAGATAATTATTTTTATTAAAGAATTAATGATGACTTTTACTCTGTATGAATTACCTGACGATAATAATAATAGTAATAGTAATAAATACGAAGTATAGTTTAGAAATTACATTAATGAAAGGGGAAATCATACAATTTCATACCAGTTTTGCAAGTTTAGTGATGTTTTCGTCGAGTAGGTAGTAGGCTGATTGTTATTGTAAATTTGTAAGTAGTAGTTCACATAAGTAAGTATATATAATGTAGTAAAATAAAAACTATTGACTATAATAGGCCGTATTTTGCCATTTTTCTTAATAATAATAAGAGTTTTTTGTCAGAGGGAGTACCTAACATTTAGGGTCATTTGCATCAAGTTACCTAACATTTATTTTTTGCCCAGGAGTTCTTAATATTTATGTTTTGGTTGTCGCATGGTACCAAAGACACTTTGACGTAAAACAAAGTCAAACTCCGTCACTTGATTAACGAATCTTTTTAATTAGTTGTTACTGTTCTCCTTTTCCCCCTAATATTTTACATTTCCCTTCAAAACCCAATTTACTTAAGTTCTTCTCTTATCAAGCCATTTTCATTTTCTTATTTTCATAGTTCGTAGCCAATATAATTAACATCCAATAAGTAGCCCCCTCATCTAAATACCAAGCAATCATCATTAACCACTTCCGATTACCCTCAATCTATCCCGACTTAAGTTAATTAGGAAATGATGGGTTGACTATGGAGATGAAGATAAAGTTGGAGGTTGTCGAGGAGCTGTATGGAATGAGAGGTAATGTGGTTATGGGGAGTGGATGTTGGGTTGATTTAGAGAGTAAGAGGTTATTAGAGGTGAAAGTAAAGAAAAAAATGGGTTAATACATGTTAAGATTATAGTGTTGATGATGATAAGTCCCCTTGTGGAATTTTAATTGTGTGTGTTTTTCTTAAAGATTTCTCAATGTAGCATGAAGAATCCATCTTAAGATTCAAAATGAAGCATGAAGAATTCAAGCCAAACTTCAAGAAAATCATAGAACATGAAGACTCTGATTAAGAAGAAGCCCTTAGCTAGATAGTTCGATATGTTGTATTAAAGGTAGTTTAACTTGCTTACTCTTGTTAAAGTGTCTGCAAAACCACCGTACGAGTCACTGTGGTTTTTGTTTCGGCGATATGGGAGAAAAAATTCTTTAAACCAAAATCCAAAGTTAGAAATATCTTTGTAACCTTTTCTGGTTTACTTGATTGATTGAAAACAAAGAAAAACAGAAATTGAGAGGAGGAGACATATTTTGGAATTTACTTGGGCCACCTTTTCTAAAGTCAAAAAGAGATTTTAAATTCTTTCCCAAAATAGATAAAAGTAAAAGGGTAACTTATCATATCCTACTTTACCTTTTTGTAATTTTGGTAAAACCTTTTTTACCAAGCAGACACAAACCAAAGCACATGTGCAAACTGTTTGGTGTCTCAAAGTTTGTCTTTAGAGAAAAGAGATTTTGTATTTTTCCTCACCTAACCACTTTATCTTCTATAAATAAAGACACTCTCCTCTCACAACTCTTAAGACTTTTCTGATCATTCAAGAGAAAATCATTTTCAAATCATATCAAACTTTCAAAGTTCTTGTTATTCAACGTGTTTTGCAAAATTAGTTTCTTGTTTTAAAAGTCTTCACTTGTTAACTTAGAAAAAAAAAACTCCTGTGAAACAGTACGCTGCACTGTGACATGTGTAAGCTTGTTCGATTATCTTGCTTTTAAGTCAAACTGTTGATCTCCCCGTACTTTAAGAGAACAATTGAGCTCTCTAATCTTTAAACTAGAAGGTAAGAACAAAAGACTCTTGAGGCAGAGAAGCCTTGAGTTTGAGTGCAATCTTAGTTGATTGGAGTAGTTATTCTATTGTAAGAGATTTAGTCATTAGAGTTAATTTCTAAACATCAATAAAATAACGCTGGACGTAGGCTTCGGAGTAGAAGCTGAACCAGTTTAAAAAAAATATCTTGTGTGCTTTAATTTCCGCTGTCTATCTCTCACTATTTCATTTCTCAAAATTTAGAATGACCACAGTCATGCTCAATGTAACATAATCTTGTTGTCTTTCTTTGTGAACTTAGCAAACTATTAGTCCGCTCAAGTAATTGACACCTTGTCTCCATTCTGTCCTTGAACTAAATAGATAGATTTTAAAAAGGGCACCTAATTCACCCCATCCCTCTCTTAGGCGCTTGGATCGATACTATTCAATTGGTATCAGAGCCTCGTGCTCTTCATATAGACTAATCCCCTAAGAGTGATCATCAGACTATGGAGTCCCAAATACAAACAAAGTACCCGGGTTTTACCGGTGAGAAGTTTGCTTGGAGGAAAAACATAATGGAACAATACGTCAAAAGCACTGGCTTTGAGTGTTGGATTATCATAAAAAAATGAACCTCTTGAAATGAAATACCTTGACGCAATCACCGCCATCCCAACTCCTAAGAAAGAGGAAGACTATGACGAAAAAGACTATAGAAAGGGTGAAAAAAATTATAAGGCAATGTCCATCCTTCAATATGGCATTGGTCCACAAGAAATAAGCTGCATCTCTGGTTGCACCTCCGTAAAACAAATTTGGGACACCCTACGCCTCGCCTATGAAGAGACGTCTCAAGTAAAAAAACATTGTATTGATCTTCTCATGCAACAATATGAGATGTTCAACATGATGAGAGATGAGTCTATCAATAGTCTTTCCTCTCGCTTCTCAAATATTGTCAATGACCTTAAAAGCCTAGGTAGGAACTTTGAGTCCGAGGACCTAGTGCAAAAAATCCTTTGAAACTTATCCGAAAAATGGCAACCTAAGGTCACGGAAATTGAGGAAGCCAAGGATTTGTCCCTCTTAACTCTTAATGAACTAATGGGTTCACTTATGACTCATGAGTTTACTCTTCTGAAGCGTTCAAGTGAAAGTTCAAAAGGAAAGAGGCTTGCTCGAAAGTCTACTTCAAGTGATGAGGAAGAGGATGGAGACGAGTTTGAAATGTTTGCCAAAAACATCGTTGAGATGATTAATGGTCAAAACACGAGGAAGTTCAAAAATCCTAGCAAAAGACGTTTTCCTAAACGAAAATCAAACTCTACTCTTGGTTGCTTCAAATGTGGTGACAAAGGTCATCAAATCAAAGAATGCCCAAAGTGTAATGATATCAAATCCAAGGAAAAACGAGATTTTACAAAAAAGGATTATAAAAACCAAAGTCATGTCAGCGGTATGGGGTATGTCTGATTCCGATGAGGATGAAGTCCTTGAGGAAGAATTGGATGCTAAGCTGTGTTTATCCACTCGGTTTAATGATTAATCTCCTAGATCATCCAAACGTTAGTCTTTCAAGTGTCTTATGGCACATCTAGATGCATCTGACAAGTGGCGGAGCCAGGATTTGAAATTAGGGGGGGCGAAATTTTTTAAGGGGGGCGAACGACTAATTTTATAAGGTACATTTAAAAAATTTTCAAAAATTTTAACTAAAACTTCAAAATTTTCATCCGCCAGGGGGGGTGACCGCCCCTGCTAGCCCCCCTAGATCCACCACTGCATCTGACTCTAACTCGGACGATGAGGTAAATCATTTCAAGACAAAGGTCTGATCTTTCACCAAAGACAAAATATGCTCTCTCTCAGACAAATTCTTTGATAAGCGTCGGTCTCAAAGTAGCAAACTTGAAGCCATGCAACTTGAAATAGAGGACATAGCAGAAGAGAATGTCAATCTTAGGGAGTGTCTAAAAGAATCTGAACAGAACACCCATCCACCTTGTCTTGAGAAAGAAATGAAAAGGCTAAAGAAACATAATCAAATGATAATGGATGAAATCAGAATGCTAAAAGCAACAGAGAACCCCACTGTGACATATGAGTTAGGAAAGCAAATTGAGTCTCTAACCAAGCATGTTGCTGTCTTAAAAATTGAACGCGACTCTCTACTAATTAATTTAACCTCCTGTAAAAATCAATTGAAGGATGTCGAGGGAATTGCGGAACTATAAAACGATGAGTCCACACATGCTAAGAGCGCCTTAGACATGGTGCAAAAATATAATTGTAACCTTCCTGCCAAAATTGAGTTCTTGAACAAGGAACTTGCCTCTGCCAAAGTTTTCTACCAAAACTGGGAAGAAAGTCAGACTGTACTCAATTTTCTTACGAGTCAATCAAATGACCATGAGAAAAGGGCTGGACTCGGTTTCAAATGCAACAGTAGCACTCACTGTTGCATTCGAAACCAAGACCCAAGCCAAACTTATTTTCGAAAAAGAAAGTACGTCGGGCTTCCTGAATATATCATTTGCAATTATTGTGGCAAGACTGGTCATGTGTTTAACAATTTCACAAAACGTGTTAAGGACTTACAGAGAAACTCTAGTGTCGTTAAACAAATGTGGGTTAGAAGAGACTTGTGGAAAAAAGTGTCACACAAGAAGGGACCTAAACTTGTTTGGGTTTCTAAACTAAAAGCTTGATCTCTTATAGGCGTTAGTGAGGGGCAGCAGCAATTGGTACTTGGACAGTGGATGCTCTCGTCACGTGACGGGAAATAAAACCCAATTCCTCTCACTAGAAGCCTACGATGGTGGCACTGTGACATTTGGCGACAACAAAAGAGGTGAAATTGTTGGTATTGGAAAAGGTGGTAAGTCAAACTCACAATGTATCGACAAAGTGTTTCTTGTCAAAGGTTTGAAGAACAATCTCCTAAATATCTTTCAATTATGTGATCGTGGAAACATAGTGGAATTTCATGCTAATGTTTGAAAAATACTTGATGCTAAAACCAAAAAAATCATTCTTGAAGGTAGACGTGTTAGAGATGTTTACATGACCAACCTTGGATCCTTACCCGGAAAAACATTGTCTTTGGTTGAGTGTTCTTAAAAATGATCCAAAGCTATGGCATAAAAGGTTAGGACATGTGAACTCTAAAACGCTCAACACCCTTAAGAAACTTGACTTAGTAGACGTTATTCCAAACATTAAATTTAACTTCAATGAATTTTGTGATGATTGTGCCAAAGGAAAACAGGTAAGATGCTCCTTTACATCCAAAAATTTTGTTAGCACTTCTCGACCTCTAGAAATCCTCCATATTAATCTTTGTGGTTCTATGTGTACTCGTAGTAGAGGTCGTAGTCGATTTGTATGTGTCATTGTCGATGATTTCTCCCATTATGTGTGGTTATTAATCTTGAGCTCAAAAGATAAAGCATTTGATGAATTTTAAATTTTGTTGAAAAATCCAAACCAAATTTGATCTAAAACTTGTGTCATTAAGATCCGATCATGGAATCGAATTTGAAAATTCATCATTTGAATCTTATTGTGATGAATATGGTGTTAGTCATAACTTTTTTCCACGTAGAACACCCCAACAAAATGGGGTAGTTGAACGTATGAATTCTACACTTGAAAATATGGCTAGGACCATGCTTCTAATTGCAAATTGCCAAAGAGCTTTTGGGCCGAAGCGGTTAACACATCTTGCTACATCTATAACCGAGTTATGATTCGAAAAATGCTAAAAACGCCATATGAATTACTACGAGGCTGTAAGCCAAACATCTCACACCTTACACTACAAAACAAACTCGGGAAACTGACTGAAAAAATCCGTCAGAAACACCAAAATTTCGTCAGTAAAGTCAATTACTGACGGAAAATACGTCAGTAACGTGCGTCACTTCTAATGGTAACAAAAATTTGACTTCTGACGGATTGTCCGTCTGTAAAACAATTTACTAACGGTTTACTGACGGATGATTCGTCGAACAGTTCAAGGTCAAAGTCAACATAATATTGACCTTATTGACGGATTTTCCGTCAAGAAAGTCAACATGAAAAGTCAACATACTGACGGAAATTTCGTCAGAAATTCCGTTAGTAAGGTCAATATGATGTTGAATTTCAACATAATATTGACCTCACTGACGCCATTTCCCTCAGTAAAATCAATATGATGTTGACTTTACTGACGGAATTTTCGTCAGTAGTCAGTGTACCAATGGCTGTAAACAACAGCCTGCTGTCCAGCCACAATGCGTATATTGCATTGTTTTAAACTGTGAAAATTTCAACAAAACCTGCAATACATTAAATACATTCGTCGACCGCAAAGCGGTAATTCATACTCACGTCGATCGCATGAGCGGGAATCATCAAAAGGCAACAAAAATAAGGCGGAAGATCGATGGATATTGCAAAAAAAATCAATTACATACAAAGTTAAACAAAATCATACAACTTTCTTACAAACTTACAAATTCAACCGACTCACTAACTTAGACAAAACTAATGTCTTTGACATAACCACTAACTTAAGTAGATGACAAATTACTAACCTAAGGGGTAACAGAACCCAGTCCAAAGTCGTTCCCGTCGTCCGCGTTGTCGTCTCTTCGACGTGGAGGAGGGAAATGGCATGAGCCCGGGGGAAGAAACGCCATCAACGCCGCTTGCATGGCGGCCATTTGCTTGGCTTGGCTTTCCATTTGTTGTTGATTGGCCCGTACTTGTGCTTTAATGGCAAGTCGGGCAAGTCACTCATTTTCTCGTTCATTCGCAAGTGCACTCAATTGCTCCTTCATTTGAGCATTTTCACTTGCGAATCGAGTGTAATCAGTACGATAGTAGGAGAAAGATGCGCGTGCACTTTTGTTGCAAAGTGGATCATACCACACTTCTTTCCCCTTGTTTCCGATCCCGAATAGCCTCGACTTATTATCAAATGAAAGACCAGGTAACGTATTCGTGACAACCCTCGCGAATGCGGAAATAAAAAATACAAGCATGTGATTTAATTAGCGGAAAATACGATGTTTTTAAAACTTTTTACATGCAAATAGAAAGGTACGAGGAATGTCAATAATTACAAACTAAAGTATAAAATACTACAAGGAGACAAAGTCTCTCAAAATATTATCAAATATCAAAGTGATTAGCAAACGAGCTAAAAATCGTTTAGAGTTGTTTCATCTAGGCCAACGCCCGCTAGCTCACACCCGAACCCAAATACCACAATAAAAAAGCCATCCAATCAAGCAACCTGTTCATCAATGAAAAACATGAACGCCACAGTCAGTGGGGAGTAACTCCGGGTTCTCCCATCCATATCACATTAAACATACATAAACGGAAATACAAAAGTAGAAGCATGCATATATAGATATAAATGTGAAGTACTAGCAGGATAAATAGGCAATTCAATATATAAGAATAAGAGAATATGAAGTACAAATCCGTAACCATCATATTATACAAAGACTCGGGGATAAACACTCTTAGGCAACCATACACTCACTAGGGCTTGCATCTCACCGTTAGCGGCACAAGTTTGATAAGATTGAGACTCGACAAACAAAGCATGCCAAATCATCCAAAGATCAACAATAACCAATCATATATTCATCTATCCAAACGTACAATACGTTGACGACATCTCTCACGGTAAATGACACGCACTAGCACCATGTACATGGCAAGTATGATTAAAATCGCATCCACGGGATAAACATTTCCCTGAACGCATACACGATTCAATACATTTCGTATATGTAGACTAATTTCCTCCTGGTAGACTGACGATATAAATATCCGGTCCTAGTTTAAACCTGGCCAGACTCTCGGAATCACATTTTCCGATTCGACATGCGATAAACATCTCGCATCCAAGACTCGGTCAATCCTAGACGCTGAGTACCCCAAATTCGGTCAATCTTCACGAAAGAGGCGGAAAAGAGCACAAGCATCATAACAAGCGGTACGCTACATACAATGACACCACCTCGCAAATATACAATATTTGACGGCCGGGTCGATCAACGCAAAGCGTTCGCCTCCCAACAACGTCGTCATATGCCCACTAACACATGCAATCAAGCAGTAAGGATACACTCCCCGTTCCGACATTCCAGCCTTACGAACGTGGAGGTAGCCAAGGGAATGAGAGTACAAAGCACATAGAGAATTAGTGCTCAAACCGTAACATTTGTAAAACCGACTCAAAGTGGAACATATCAAAAACCATCGCAAAACATTCGATACAAGCGAAGGGATTATCATATCTTCGAAACATTAATATTTTAAGCCATTACGTAAATTTATACGATAAACGAACCATGCGAACTATTGTAAATTAAGATTTAAAGTCAACTTTTAGAGTCAAACCCGGAAGTCAACAAAAGTCAAAGTCAAAGTCAAACCCGAGACCCGAGACCCAAACCCGGCAATTGGAGTGGGCTACAAACAGAACATCAATGCAAGAAAACTAAGTCCAAAGGGTCAAGGAAAGTCAAAGTGGGAATAGAATTAAAAGGTTCAACTTGGGAAAAACTGGCAGCAAGAAACGTTACCAGCGCCAGGCAACTCTGCCAGCGTCCCACGACGCTGCCAGCGTCTGTGGACGCTGCCAGCGTCCTGGTCTCAGGTACGCGATCCTTCAATTTCCATCTTGAAATCAACATACAAAAATCATCATTTATCATCACAAACCATCAATTCTCATATCAATTATCAACTAACAACAACCATCATCAACAACACAATTCTTATGATTACTAACCTTATTCTAAATACGATTTCTAACATAGAAAACACATTAAAACATGTAAATGATATCGAGTAACCCTTCACCATTACCTTTTTGCGTCTTCAATCCGCGTCAATGTCCTCTTCAATCAAGAAGTAGTCTTTGTCGGGGTCTTAGAGGTCACCACCTACAATTAGATAATAAAAGATGAATATAATTCACCTTTGAGAAAGACGGATAAATTGAAAAGCAAGAAAGATGGTAATTTTATTACTAATACGGATAGAGGACGATGAGAGGGAAGGAATAAGACGAACTTAGGTGAATTTGAGCGAGTAACGAATGAGTAGCGATGATTTAAAGCTTGATCAAATATGAAGGCTAGGGTTTTGGGGGTTTACTTGGAGTGGAAGAAGAAGATTGAATGTGAGGGAGTTAGGGTTGTGAGGGAGTATATGAAGGAGTAAGTGGAAAACAAAAGGGAAAAAGCCCATAACGTTTTAAGACGTAACTTACTCGAAATCTCGCGAAAAGTCCGAAAACGAACTCGGAAATCCTAAACTAGACACGGTAAATTTAATTCTAAACTAAAACTAAATTTCGCTGAAAAGTATCCGTAATATATTTTTACTATAAAAATAGGGTACGTTTGCGGGTGTTACAATCACCTCACCTTTTAAAAAGTTTCGCCCTCGAAACTTGAGCGAAAGAAAGATACCTTAATCGAATAAGCTTGGATATTTAATACGCATAGAAGATTCCGTTTCCCACGTCTCTTTTTCAACATTGGCACATCTCCACAAGATTATCACTAAAGGCACCACTTTATTTCTCAACTTCTTATCCTTGCGATCTAGGATGCGGATCGACTTCTCTTCAAAGGACAAATTCGGTTCAAGCTCGGGCATTTCCGCTTGAAAGACATGGCTTGGATCACTAACATACTTTCTCAGCTGAGAAACATGGAATACATCATGAACCTTAGCCAAATTCGGGGGCAAGTCCAACTTGTAAGCAACGGCACCAATCCTTTTCACAATATCAAAGGGTCCAATGTATTTCGGGCTTAATTTACCCTTTACACCAAACCGTTTAACACCCTTCATCGGAGATACCTTCAAGAATACTTTATCTCCAACTTCAAATTCTAACGGTCTTTTCGGATATCGGCATAAGATTTTTGTCGATCTTGAGCGGCTTTCATTCGATCACGAATGACCTTCACATGATCAATAGTCTCAACAAGAACATCGGGGCCTAAGTCACGAACATCACTCAATTGATTCCAACAAATAGGACTTCGGCATTTCCTTCCATAAAGAGCTTCATAAGGAGCCATCTTGATTGAGGCATGATAACTATTGTTGTAAGAAAACTCCACTAACGGTAGACTCTTTTCCCAACTAGATTGGAAGTCGAGTTCACAAGCCCTAAGCAAGTCTTCTAAAGTCTGGATAGTCCTCTCGTTCTGACCATCGGTAGCGGCATGAAATGCGGTACTCATCAACAATTTACTACCCATGGCTTCTTGTAAAGCCTTCCAAAATATCGAACAAAACCTCGGATCTCGGTCGGATATAATCTCCTTGGGAACACCATGGTATCTAACAATCTCATCAACATAGGCTTTCGCTAAACGGTCTAAACTCCAAGTCTCTTTGATCGGAATGAATCTAGCACACTTGGTCAAACGATCAACAACAACCCAAACGACATCTTTACTTCCAACGGTCCTTGGCAAAGCCATAACAAAATCCATAAAAATAGATTTCCACTTCCATAGCGGAATATCCAAAGGTTGTAGCAATCCACCGGGCCTCTTGTGTTCAATCTTCACTTGTTGGCAAGTAAGACATCTTCCAACATAGGACACAACATCACCCTTTAGATTCGGCCACCAAAACTATAGCTTCAAATCTTTATACATCTTATCACCTCCGGGGTGAATAGAATAAGGGGAAAGGTGAGCTTCATCAAGAACTCGCTTTCTCAAGTCAAGAGCATTAGGAACAAACAAACGGCCATGGAATCGAAGGACACCTTTATCATCAAACTTGAAATCTTTAGCTTTTCCTTCAAGAAGTTTGGCTTGAATAGACTTGTAGGTAAGATCATCAACTTGGCTTTCGCGGATCTCTCGGAGAAAAACAGGTTCGGCAGTCATAGCACCAACATAATCAAATCCACGCTCCACGAATTCCAACTTCAACTTTCGAAACTCAATACAAAGATCAACGAGTAATACCGACATAGCATTCAAGGAATGAGAAAATTTCCTAGTAAGAGCATCGACAACCACATTAGCCTTCCCTTCATGATACAACAACTCAAAATCATAATCATTCACCAATTCCAACCATCTTCTTTGTCTCATATTCAACTCTTTTTGAGTAAATATGTACTTCAAACTTTTGTGATCGGTGAATATACGACGATGAACGCCAATAAGGTAGTGTCTCCACACTTTCAAAGCATGAACAACGGCGGTCAATTCCAAATCATGAGTAGGATAGTTCACTTCATGAACTGTCAACTGTCTTGAGGCATAAGCCTCCACCTTCCTACTTTGCATAAGTACACAACCCAATCCCATCTTGGAAGCATCACAATAGACATCAAAGTCTACACCATCTTCAGGCAAAGTCAACACCGGAGCGGTAGTCAACCTTTTCTTTAACTCTTGAAAAGCGGCTTCACAAGCTTCATTCCAAACGAACTTGGTTTCTTTCTTTAACAATTGGGTCTGTGACACCCTCAAATTTGCGGAAAGAAAAAAAATAATTTAAATACATAACGAAGGGTGTCATAAATAAAAAAGGTCATTACAAAAGAAAATTAATATTATACATAAGAATTATACAAGACGGGAGACATATCTCCCGTATAAATACGGAAATAACGAGTGTATA
>JAIUZE010036879.1:0-19515 GCA_022085475.1 Heliosperma pusillum | reverse complement strand
TCAAGGACTCAATTATACTAAGGGGACTCATTTGAACCCACCTCTATATATATATATATATATATATATATATATATATATAGATTTAGGATCCGGTGGAAACGACCACTCGGTGGAAAAAGTGCAAACGACCTATATATACATTGATATATAGGTTAGATACACTTTTTTTCTCTTTAACAAATCACACATACACTAATACTATTATCTGTAAGTTTTTTACGAGAATCTTATATACTTTTTTTAAAAATGTAGATACACTTTTTTCTAATGTAGGTACATTTTTTTTCCAGATTGTATATAATTTTTTTAAGAATGTATATACACTTTTTTGTATCCTAGGTACGCTTTTTTTATCAAAATTTTAAATACATTTATTGAGAACGTAGATACATTTATTTTTAACCTAGGTACATTTTTTTACCCGATCTCAGATACATGTTAAACTATCATAGGTACGCCGAAATACGAATTACCTAGATATACAAAATATTTTCTAGGTACACAAAATATTATTCTAGGTACACAAATATACGACCTATATACACAATAACCCCAAATTAACCCCGTCATGATTCAATTAAACACCCCCCCAAATAAGAAACCTTAATTTCCAAAAAAAAAAATCAATCACCATCATCATAGTTACCTGTACTCCGATCCAGACCTCCCTCACCTGTATCAACCACCACCACCCTGCGTCCCCAACGTACGCTCTTAATTAATAAATCCTAATTTAAAAAAAAAAATCAATCGCCACCCTAATTATCACCGCACCACCACCTCATCACCACCACACACCACGGAAAAAGGATGACGAGTGCCAGGTAACTCGACGAAAGAAATAAGCAGTGGTTATATCGATCACTAAGCTAAGTTTCTCACTCACCATCTACGTCCTTCATCGACGACGATTGAATAGCTGACAGTGAAATAGTGTCGAGCCTTGTCGCCGACAAGGTTAATTTCTGACGGACAACTAGTCTGATCTTGTCTCCGGCAAAATGAAAAACGAGTGGTTGCAAAGGGAAGACAGAGACAGATTGAGGTAATAGAGTAGAGTTATGGCGAAAATGACGAAAATTAATTGCGGTGGTAATTGGTGACGTTTAGTGGTAAGGGTGGTTGGACGGGAAGCTTGCGTGGTGGTGGTTGGGGCGTCCGGTGATGGTGGTGGTGGTGGTGGTGGTGGTGAATCAAGGTGAAGGGTAGGAAGTTTATTAAATGGCAGGAAGTTTAATAAATGGGAAAGATGTGAAAGTTGATTTTGGGGACATTATATGCGTAACAGCGTGAGATTTTTATATAGCTAGTTCGTTTTCACTTTTTGCACCGAGTGGTCGTTTCCACCGGATCTTGACTCTATATATATATATATATATATATATATATATATATATATATATATATATATTAGGATCCGGTGGAAACAAGGACTCGGTGGAAAAAGTGGAAACAAACTACCCCAAATATTAACACTACCTTTTTAACTATAAAAAAAACACTGACCATTACTAACCCCCATTATTAATGACACACTACCCAAAACCCAAAGCTCCCTCATACCCATCCACGACTACCAACATGCGCCGGCAACCACCAGTAGCCACCATCACTACCAGACGCCGGCAAACAACACCACCACCACACGCCGACTTCCATTCCTCTTTAAACCCAAACCACCCCTTATATTCCCAATCACCACTAATCTTATATCGTCGTCGTTGGTGACGGTGTTAACCAGCATCGCCGGCGAACACCAACGAACATTCCCTTTGTCGGCGCAACTACGACGACAACATTGAGCACCTGAAACCCTTAAAATTACCGATTATCGAACCCAATACCACATTTATTTATCCACCTTAGCCCCACCATCCTTTAGTTCCTCTAACTCATTTCTTCTCAATCTCTCGCCACCCTTTTATTCGTCGGACACATCTACTGAACTCCGGTGGCGACGCTCGCCGCCCCCTCTTTTACCTTACCACCTTATAATATTCAACTCATTTCAATGTATCTACTGTAATCTTTGATGTATCTAGCCACTATTTTAATGTATCTTAACATTGATACACAAAACTAGTTAATAGGTACATTAAAATTGGTTTGAGATACATCAATACATAAATGCGTGAAAGAACTTGGAAATGGGGTAGAGGTTGTTGTTGGGTTGTTGATAGTCGTCGGCGACAACGACAGGTCGTAGATGGGGTAGGTGGAGATGGCAGGTGATGAGGTGGTGATGGTGGAGTTTTGTGGTATGGTGTAAGTGTGAGGTGATGTCGGTGACGTCGACGGCGGTGGTGTCTGCTGGTGATGTTGAAGGCGGTGCCGCGTGCTCAGGCAAGGTGACCGAGTTGAGGGGCCTGTTGGGTTGTTTAGATTCAAATTTATTGGGAAATGTATGTGTGTCATAGGGGGATACTGGGGAAATTAATGGGTTTGACACTTTGGCCCGAGATATAATTATTTTGTACCCACTATTATTGGGTTTTAATTATATTATTATAGTACGTTTCCACTTTTTGCACCGAGTGTTCGTTTCCACCGGATCTTAACTCTATATATATATATATATATATATATATATATATATATATATATAGATTTAGGATCCGGTGGAAACGACCACTCGGTGGAAAAAGTGGAAACGACCTATATGTACACAAATAAGCCACGCGTAAGTGACAGACGCCCAAATTATAAATCCCTGACATCAACTCACATTTCATATATCTAATATTCATTCTACTACTGTACTACCCACTAAATTATAAACACGTGACATTACTAACATGCCACTCCATTTTAAACACATTACACTTAAAATTAATAACCCCACCATAAACACAGTACCCAAAACCACCAACATCTTACTCCTTCCATATACCACCAACGCCTGAATCCGGCAATCACCACTTCGCCGACACCGAGTTCCGACACAGACCGCCGCCGCTGACAAGACGCTGGCGGGAGACCACCATCACCGTCCTTATTCCGCAGCGCCGTGAAACAAATTCTCACAATAATCATCATCATCAACTTTGCTTTCTCAATCCTTACCACCAAATTCATCATCATTAGTGTATATGGTTTAAATATTGATGTACGTGAGATCAATTTTGTTATACCTAATGACTAATTTTATGTAACTAGTCACTATTTTAATGTACATTAACATAGATACACAAAACTAGTTAGTAGGTACATCAAAATTAGGTTGAGATACGTCAAAATTTAAACCAAGTGCACTAAATTTCGATTGGTTAAACACCACGACACATTAAACACCACGCACATCCTTCGCCACCATAATCAACAGCCACCTTGCACCGCCAGCAAAAACCCGTGACCGGAGAACCTTTGATTTCAGAGCCGGCGAAGAGGAGAACGAAAAGAGAAAAGGGAAGAGAAGAACGCGTACCACGGCTCCGGCGTAATGCCGATGACTATCTCATTCGCTATCAGTTATTGTCGGCAATTTGGGATGCAGAATAGGGGCGGCGGAGTTCGGTGTCGTCATTGTTGGCGATTTGGGATGCAGAATAGGGCGGCGGAGGTGTTTGGTGTCGGCGATTAATGGTGGACAGGCGTAGTGTCGGCGATTAATGGTGTTCACGGTGATGTCAACGACGGTTTTGCCTGTGATTAAGGTGGTTGCCGGAGTCTCATGGTGGTGGTGGTGGGTAGTCTGGTATAGGGGATAAATGACTAAGTGTGATTTGGGTTTTTGGTATTACTCCATGTTATTGTAGTTGTAATTGGGGAAGGGAGTCAGGTAGTGTTGTTTTTAATTGTTAGTAAGTCGTTTCCACTTTTTCCACCGAGTGGTCGTTTCCACCGGATCTTGACTCTATATATATATATATATATATAGAATCAGGATCCTGTACGAACTAGGAGTTCGGTGCAAACTTACGAACTCATTAATGACCATTAGATTAACTAAAATAGATCTACGCTGTATATTACTCTTACTCAACTGTCAACACTCTGTCATTCCCACTCACTCACATCTCCAACTCCATTGCCCTCCCCTCATAGTTTCTCCTTCACTCTCACATAGGACGCCGGCGCCGGCGCCGGAGAATCGGGAACCACCGTCATCTTCTGTACAGTCTTTAGCAATCGGTTGGACGAAGTTATTCTTCACTCCTCTTTCCCTTTTCTTTCTGTCGTCAAGCCTTCGCCTTTCATAACCAGACTCGCTGGAGATGTGTGGTGGTGGTTTGGGGGTAATGGCGGCAGCGGCTATGGGGCAGTGTTGGTGGTTGTCAGTCGAAAACAAATATTTCATATGAGGGTTACGTCGCCGAAGATGTGGCATTGTTGGTGGTTGTCGGCGGTTATGTTCAGAGAAGGTCTGCTGGCGACGACTCGCCGAAAATGTGGTTTTTGTGTTGATTGGGTAGTGGTGGCTTGCGGTTGAGGGTTGGTTACACAAATTACCAGCCCGGATACACCTGCCATTACTATGGGATACACAACTCAATTTGGTATCTGGTAGTAATACCATGTGTATCCGTTAGTAATACATTTGTATGTCAGGTATAGTGTAATTTATTTATTGAAAAGACACGGTGTTTCACGTGAGAGAGCATCATATCAAGGGTCTAATTTGTTTGCAATAAGACGGATCACCGAACAAAACAAAATCAGCAGCCAGGCTCGATGATGGTGCGATGTAGAGTACGAGATTCACGGTGGTGGCACGGCGTTGTCTTGGTAGCCTGAATAAGGGATGCTTGTCTGAGCAGAGTGGCGCAGAAGGAAGTTAGACATTGAACCTGATGGTCGACACTGGTGGAAGTAGCAGGCTGATTGTTTTCCTGCTATTTGGGTAATGGTGATGCGCGACGATGTAGACAGGGCATGTGGTAGTGGTAGTAAATTGATTGATCCGAACTTGGTTTCAGCAAGCTTGTGTGAATGATGCTCGAGCTCAACAGGCGTGAAGCATGATGCAATGACAGTGAATTATGGAAATGGAAGTCACTGAATGAATATCTACTTGGGTGTAATTTATTCTCAGTGAGGATAGTTCTATTAGTTTTAATGAATAGTGTCCCAACGCCCAAATATTCTCGTTCTACAATTAAAATAAATTGTAAAAATTTAAATTTTTATTTTCGTTTTCAATTTTCTTCTTTAAAGAAGTAGTTGATTTAATTTGAGTTGATGGTGATGATGGCGGTAGTAGTGTGGTGTTAGTCGGTGGTAGATACACTCTTTTAAGTTGCTAGATACATATGTCTAGCTAGCTAGATACACTCTTTTAAGTTGCTGGATACATATGTCGAGTTAGCTAGATACACTCCTCTAAGTTTCTAGATACATACGTCTAGCTAGCTAGATACCTCTTTTAAATTACTAGATACCTACGTCTAGCAAACTAGATACACCCCTCTAAGTTTCTAGATATATACGTGTAGCTAGCTAGATACACTCTTTTAAATTACTAGTTACATATGTCTAGCAAACTAGATACACTTCTCTAAGTTTCTAGATACATACCATTAGCTAGTTAGCTGCACTCTTTTAAGTTGCTAGATACATACGTCTAGCCAGCTAGATACACTCATTTAAGGTTTTAGATACATATGTTTAGCTAGATAGATAAACTCTTTTAACTTTCTAGATACATACCACTAGTTTTCTAAATACACATTTGTGACAATTTAGATATAGTTACTTACCTTGCTAGATACATGTCTTTTCCTTACTAAGATATAAACCTATGACAATCTAAGTTAGACTAAACACAATATAACATGATTAATTTTATGAAACATTAAGTTAATGACATTTACTTAAAGTCCAGTGTAAGCAACTATAACCTAAATTCGGACTCCAACAATCTCCAATTTGTCGTTAAGATCGTTGTCCAGTTTTTAAAGTCGTGGAAACACATAATTAACCTCTTTGACGCTCAAATAACTACGGTTCAAGTACAACGTTTCATCCCAGCTTGGGAACTAGGAAGTCTCCTTGCAATTTGGGCACCATCATCCTAGATTACGATTACGATTGTACTTGAAATGCCAACAAAAATGACCATGTCAAGTCAACATTTAACATTGCGAAATGACAGTTTTATTTGGTCCAGAACCCTCTTTTACCGATGATTGAAATCTATCTTCCTTGAGTTAACCATGTTGCCTTTTATGCATTCAGCATCAGTGAACACTTCTGATTGTATTGAAGGCGCAATTTAATTGACTCGAGAACATGTTAGTTCCCATATACTAGCTCCACAGGAATTACTCCCTGGCAAAAAGCACTTGAGACCTTCTGCCATTTCTCTTTGAATGTCCACCGTTCTCCACCTCGACTCAACAGAAACCGTCATCGAGCCCAATAATCCCTCCACATCTGCTTCTCCACTCACACCACCAGACGAGTCTACCTCCGTCAGCAAGCTCGTACCACCGAGCTACCCCTGCACCATCATTGCAATCAACCCGATGCGGCATCGAACCCCCATTAACCAAGTCAGTCCCGCCTTTGTATCTTGTTGAACTCGCATCAACCAGATTCAAGCCACCAACTCCGAGCAACACCGAGTGTGACCAACAGACTACTCCCCGGTGCACCTTACATCGTCAGACCCCCACGAATGGTCGGTCACCATCACCATCGATATTTCGCAAAAGAACGACCACCAAAAGCGAGTCATTTCGGCATTAATCATCGACCACCGCGAGTAGTCAAGGGGGTTAATGGATATTATTAGTCGGAGCTGCATAGGCCGCTCGGTTGGTAGTCAGTGATACGCAGGGGACGTTGAATCGAGGATGTGTGATGAAGGTTAGATCTGGAATATTGTTGGAGGTGATAGGGAAAGAGTTAAGGTTTGGGCCTTTGGGGATCTATTTTCTGAGGTCATCTGGGCCTTTTTTTTACTTAATCTAGTGGCTTTCCATAAGTTCGTACAGTTCGCACCCAACAATAGTTCGCATGGGATCTCGCCCATATATATATATATATATATCGGTACCAATCTTAATATATACTCGATATAATTTTATTTTTATTTTTCCATTTGCTTTATTGCGGTTTCCAAGGTAGAACATTGACGATCTTTTTCGGCATCTATATGTTACTTTTTTTTTCAATTTTTTCCCCGTGAAATGTCTTGATTATAAATGTAAATGTTTAAATTTCATAAATTAATCTTTTTTATTTTCCAACTTATTTATTTACGCTCAAAATGGAAAAAATGAATGAAGGGAGTGCATATATACTGTTATTACTATATTTAATGAAGTATAATAGACCCGTGCAATTTTTACACGGGTTTAAAACTAGTTCATAAAACAAGATTGACTATTTTTCAAACACAACTAACACTTTCCACCACTTATTGAAAAATAAAGCAAAGGAAAACCACAATTGCCCAATCCCCACGTATCTTCCTTTTTCTTTCTGTAACTAAAAAAACAGACCAAATATTAAGATATTAATAATGTTGTTGGGCTGTGTTTGTAATCTCAGGCACATATTTACCATATTGAACTGACCAACTTGGATTATTATTATGTTATTTTTATTTTTTTACATTACTTTTTAATCGTACGATCTCCGTATTTTGGAAAATTATCGTGGATCGGTGGAGTATGTAGCACCGAAATCAATACACCTATTAAAAAAAACGTGACACAATATGCATCCCGTAAATATATAGTAGGTAGGGACACATAAATTTAGTTCAATATATATTCCATAATTTTTAAATTACAATATTGTTTTTTTTCAAACTAATTTACGAGTAATAAGTATATTAAAATCAAATAATATAATAGACGCTAACTAATTAATTAATGCACAACACATAGATTAATAATAAGTTAATAACCTCATATTAGAACATATCTAGTCTACTTTATACTAATCCACAAACATTTGAAGACTTTCTATTGGCTGCTGAAAATATGGAAGCAAAAAAGAATAATGGGTCCTACATCTTTTGCAAAATATTTATTTACTCTCTTTCATTGTTGTTCTCTTTCATAATTGTTCTCATATAAAACCATACATTAACAATTAACAGCATGAAAAAATTTAATAGAATTGTTTGTCACATAAAGTTAGGTAATGAACAAAAAATCAAGCGATTTGGGAAAAAAATTAGGATTATTACTAGAATATAAATCATTTAGAAATTAATTTTATAAAAAAAAAAAAATCAAATATAAAAAAATATAAGGGGTCACATAAATACATATATAATTAGGGAAATATTTTTTTTAGAAAAATCATATAGAAGTAAAAAAAATCTGAATAAGAGTACATTTTTATTTTCTACATAAATCATCTATATATTCGATTAAAAGATCAACATGAAAAACTACTATATACGGAGTATAACTTAAAAAAAAATATCATTTGATAATTTAGTCTTGAAGTACTTACCAAATTAGCTATGTAGCTCACAAATCAAATTGTTCAGATGATGCAGAAAACAAAATAAAAAATGAGTTTAAGCTACTAATATGCAAATATTTGTCTTTTTTTTTTTTTGTAAATGTGTTAGTTTAAGTGTCAAAATTACTCCAAATGTATACTCCGTATATTAGAGTATGAAATTTTGAAAATAAAGATCAAACTAGAGGGGATGGGATTTTAATTGGAAATGATGGAGGAGAAAATGAAGAAGAGGAATTGATAGAGGGGGCGTCAGAAACGAGCTCAAATATAGGGGTTTTATCTTCTATTTCTTCATATTTGGGGTAGATATTTTTGATTGAGATTCATAAGAGCGGTTGGGTTGGGCTTTGTTGTACACTATTTTTTTTTTCTAATATAAATTCAAATATTTGTGGGAGGCAAAGTTTTCTCTAAATTGGATTCTTTTTAAGAAGGCATAATTGAATTTAGATATTTTTCTTTCTGCAAGTCTTATTTGCAACGGGATGATCTGTCGCAAGCTTAAGACGGGTCGAACTCACTTTACAAAGAGCTTGGGGGGCAGGCAAGTAAGGAGCTCCATTTATCCCCACTTGCTTTTTTTGAGGAGGGTTAACCCGTCTTAGATTTGCGACGGATCGCCCCATCATAACTCACAAATGACAATCTGTGTTTTTCTTTTAATGTACATCTTGATACTTGGATCAACCAAGAATTGAACATTCACGAGTGGGATAAATGTTGGATACTTGGACACGACAAAAAAAAATATGTCAATGTTATAAATTAACAAGCTATTAAATCATATAAAAGGTTAAATAATAATAAAATATATTATATTTATTTCTTTGTTTTCCGTCTATGATTTACTCCCTCCATCTAGGACCAAGAAATGGGGAAGACATACACTATTTGTGGATGACAAGTGAAAAATAATTGCATTGGATTATTAAATTACACATCAAAAGACTTTCAAATATAAAAGATAAACAGTTGAATTATAAACCCAAAAATGAAAAAGATACACAAAAAAACGATACACAACGAGTATTATATGAAGAGACGTCAATGTATTATGGAGGGTGGATATAAACGAGTACCACCCAAGCTCCACATGTTTGCGCAGATTAGACATATCTATCATAGTAGTGCGACATGTAAATATTTATACAGTTTTGGCGACAAGTGCGGAATTATAAGGATTTAATCTGCGATGGTGATATACGTATATGAGATTACTAATAATGTAATTTATAAAAGAAAATGAAATTTGAATTTCATTGATTTTTGTTCGTACATTGAAATTTATATTTCAAAATCATATTCTATTAGTTTGCTCATTTAAATATTTGATACATGAAAGTTATTTTTATTATATTTTTAAGTAAAATATTAATTTTTTGTTATGGTTATCTAGAATTAAAATATTATAACAAAATCTTTGGAAAATACCCGTGCAATTCTGCACGGGTTTAAAACTAGTACAAGAAATAAAGTTAAACTCCCTCTAATTCTCTCATTTTTTTACATTTTGTTTGAGTAACTAAGAACATAAATTCTTAAAGTAATTAAGGAATCTCAGTCTGATCAATTGTGTGGCTAACTAAGAATACAAATTCGTTAAGTATGACATTATGAGTATGAGTGTATGACATGTCTACTAAGAACACAAATTCTTTACGTTGCCATCTGAGTAATGGCGCTTATCTACTAGTCATTTAAGATAATGGAATCTTAACCTTTTCATGTTGAAATTGTGTAGGCTAACTAAGAACAAGATTCTTTTAAGTATGATATTTATGAATATAACATGTCTACTATTCATTTAAAATGATGAAATATTTAACTTTTTAATATTTTAAAATTGAAATGAATACTTCTTCCCTCCCGGTCGTTTATTGTCATTTCAATTACGCACAAAACCAAGGAAATAATAGGGAAACATTTGTAGTTTTACTTAATGGATAAAAGGTGGACAATAGTCTCATTTGAGGGTTAAATTACTCATAAAAAACTATTTTAATATATATATGACAACAATTGACCGAGCTACCAAAAAAATAATATGACAACAAATGACTTGGACGGAGGGAGTATTGGTCTGATATAACATATTTCAAGTACAAACTTGCTAAAACTGGGTTGCTTCTGTAGCCACATATGACGATTTATTCTTGTGCACCTAAAATTGATACCTCTGAAATCTTTTTCAAAGGACAAGTTATATTCTATTGATGGTAGAGTTTAAATGAATTTCACATCCTCCGGTAAGCATTTGTACTAAAGCAGCACACTGATATATGATTATTTTAGACCTTTCCCGCTCTTTATTTTCTTATGTTTCATCGCATTTAGATTTGTTCGGCGTCGGTTTTATCGTATTTTGGCCCCCATCTCGTGTACTCTCATACTATTTAATTCCGTCTCAATTCATAGGAAATATGTCAAGACAAGGACAAGACGGGATGAGAACCGAGAAACCGTCACAAAACTAAACACAATGAAGAAAGGAAGAAAAGGAGAGGAGGAAGAGGAAACATGAGTCTCAGCCGGTTAGGCCACCGGCAGCCGGCCAACCGGCTAAGCACCCAACATCCCACTATGAAGACGGAAATGAAGGAGGAGGAGCAGAGGGGCTCAGCCGGTCCTGGCCACCGGCAGCCGGCCAACCGGCTGAGCACCCCACATACCTCAAAGCAAACTTGAAAATTGGAAGAATAGCAGGTGGTCTCAGCCGGTACAAGCCACCGGCAGCCGGCATGACCGGCTGAGACCTATCTTACACGAAGAAAACTCAAGTTTTAAGTCAGAGGGGCTCAGCCGATCCAAGCCACCGGCAGCCGGTGTGCCGGCTGAGCACCCCACTCCGCATTCCAACTTCCCTTCTTATTTTGAACCCTCAATTCCACCAACCTATATATACCCCTCTCCTAATTCATTTTAGACACACAACCCTAGACAAAAAAACCCTAGATTTAGCTTTCAATATTCCTAATCATTATTCTAATCCTTTGATAATTAGCACTAATTACTCTAGTTTTCTACTTGGTTATCTTTAGATCTATTCTTTCCTTTAGCTATTTTTGAACAATTGGGTTGTAATTATTTGAAGACAAGAGGAGACTCTTATTTGATTATTAATCCAAGTTTCATCCTTTATTACAGGTTTTGGTATAATTCCTCATCTTTATTTCATTAATTGTCTTCTAATTACTTGTTCTTGTTTATTTATCTAGTTTTCATGTTGAATATGTCTTCTGTTGTTTATTTCATATCAAAATATCCATCTTTAATGTTTTTCTTCATTAGTATGAGTGAGTAGTGTATTGCTAGGGTAAGATGGGGGATTTAATGTAAGTTTATGGGTCGATTATGGTAATTGGGCATAAAGATTAAGTCTTTTGGTAGTCTACTTGTTTTGTGCACACAAGGTGTTTGTTGAAATGCTTGAATGAGTAATTTGAGTCTTTCTCATGTTTTATTACTAGTTTGAGCGAGAGCTTAGACTTGTATTGTTGTTGTGTGTGTGTGTTGGATGTTTAGGGGGAGGTTAAGGCGAGAACCCAATCGAACCTTAGACTAGGGCTCGTCTCGTATCGAGAGGTGGAGGCTTGCCCTTTAATCCGTCTTACACCGAGAGGTGGAGACATGTTTAGACTCACCTTTAGACTAGTCCTAACCCCCACCATAATTGATCTATACTTGCATTAATGAACCCATCCACCCTAGTTCCTTTTAATTATTGTTTTACATCGCATCTTTGCCTTCTTGTTAGTCTAGTTTATCATTAATCCTCTTCAACTTGCTATTTGCTAGAACTAAACTAGAACTTGATTAAACCGTCTTAGAACCATAATCACCGTCCCTTGGGATCGACCTCCTTACTCTACTACATTAATTAGTTTGGTATTGAGTCCTATAAGTATTTGTTTGACCGGGGGAGGGCGACTAACCCCGCATCAAAATGGCGCCGTTGCCGGGGACGGCGATATTGGATAAGATAGTTTGATTTATTTTAGGCTTAGTTCACTTTTATTTGTTTGATTTTCCATTTGTCCTAGTGCATCTATTTGCATTACGACCATTTGATTCTCTTTTAAGTGTATGAGCAGGTGTTATATCGGTCCACTCTTCCCTCTCGACCGAGAGATAGAGAAAACTTTCCGGGCTAGAAGAAGACACGCTCTTATTTCCTTAAGAGGATCCCCACCCATTCTTACCACCATAAATACTCCACCACCCACAATTGAGCCTTCAACTTCACAAACACCACAACCCACTTTACCACCTCTCATCATACCCACAAACATTCCAATAAACACATCACCCATAAATTCACCCACTTTTCCCCAAAATTCAAACAACACCCATTCACCAAATTCCCCAATTTCACCCATTTCACCAACAAACAACCCATTCAACCTAGAGATGGCGGACCAACCCATGGGCTACTTCAATAGGCCGGACCCCGACCGGTCTTGCTCGACCATCAACTACGGAGCCATTGCCCCCAACACATTCGAACTCCGTCATCATGTCATCTCATTCATTCAACAAGACATCTTTCACGGGTTGAAGAATGAAGATGCTCATGAGCACTTGGTAGTTTTTAAGGAGAAGGTGAGAACAATCAAGAGGAATGGGATCACCGAAGACCAAATCTTACTCATGTTATTTCCTTTCTCCTTGAAGGAAAATGCAAAGAAATGGTTGAATTCCCATGAACCGGGAACTTTCACCACTTGGGCTAGCCTCTCAAAAGCCTTCATCACCAAGTTCTACCCTCCCTCAAAAACCGCAAGGATAAGACATGAAATCCAAACTTTCAAGCAAAAAGGTTATGAGACATTGAGTGAAGCTTGGGAGAGGTTTCGAGATCTTCTAACCTCTTGCCCTCACCATGGTATCCCGAAATGGTTGACTACTCAAATTTCCTTTCAAACTCTAGAGCAAAGATTTCGAGACATGATAGTGGCGGCCTCCGGAGGAAATTTCGATAAAATGAAAAACGCCGAAATCACGGAGATGATTCAAAACATCTCCGAGATGGAGAATAGCTATGGTTCGAGAGAGAGCGAGGGTAAAGGTGAAGGGTCTAGTAGACTCGAGTTGGAAACCAAACTCAAATTGGATGAGCTCTCAAAGAAGTTTGATCACTTGGGTCTAGACAAAGGCAAGGGACAAATCCACCAACTCCCGAGAGAAAGACCAAGTCAAGATAGGGTGTACTATGTTGAACAACCAAGGTCTCCACCAAGATCTTACTCCCAACAACCGATATGAGATACTTGTGGAGGTGTTGGTCACACATATGAAGTATGTCCTTCCTTCCCTCCCGATGATCAATTCCAACAAGAATGTTATGCAATGGAAGGGAACCAACCTAGGTACTCCTACCAACGACAAGAGACTTTCTACCGAGCCTTCCCAAATCAAGACCCAAAACTCTCATATGGAGGGCAACCCTTGGATCCCAAGTACCAAGCCCCACAATACCAACCACCTCCCAAACCCGACCATTCAAGGTCTTACAACAACAACCATGCCCAAAATTCCGATTCTAGGAGGTTTTCCCAACGTGACAATCACCCATATGTTCCCCCTCCGTTTAGAGAACAAAGAAACTCCAACAACCGTAACCAATACAACAACAACAACTTCCAACAACAACAAAATTTCCAACAACCTTAAAATTTCCAACAACCTCCACCTCCATGTGAACAATCCAACTCTTCGATTGAGCAATTGCTAAGGAATATGGAAAATAAGGCAATACAACGTGAAGCAAATGCGGAGCAACAATTCAAACTCTTGAGATCCGACATTTCAAACGTCCAAGCCCAACAAAGGAACTTTGATTCTTATTTGGCTAACCAAGGGCCTATCAACCTTCAAAAAGGAGAGAAAATTCTCCCAATGCAAGGCTCTCACCCTAAGGATGAACAACCACACCACCAACAAGCACATGTGATTGCCTTGAGGAGTGGGAAAGAGTTAGAAGATCCATACAAAGATTATGAGCATGAGCCAAAGAGGAAAAGAGATGTGATGAAAGGAGGAGTTGAGAGTCCACCTCATTCACCATCAATTAGAGGTGAGACTTCTAAGAAAGGGAAGGTTGATGAGCAAGTTATGAATGATGAGAACTTTGTGTTGGAGGAAGTGATTCTTGAAGAAGTCGAAAACAAAGAGAAAGAGAAAGAACCCAAGAGAAGTGATGACTCTAAACAAGCCCCACCTTCCAACAAAGCCTACATCCCACTAATGCCATTTCCCCATAGAGAAAGAGCCAAGACCGAGGAGAAGAAATTTTCCAAGTTCTTAGAGATGTTGAAGAAGCTAGATGTTTCACTACCTTTCACCGAGGTAGTGACACAAATGCCCCTTTACACAAAGTTTCTCAAGGATGTTCTCACCAAAAAGAGGGTATTGGAAGTGATGGGATAGTAGCCTTAACCGAGGAATGTAGTGCGGTGTTGCTTAACCATATGCCAAAGAAGTTACAAGATCCGGGTAGCTTTTCAATTCCATGCATGGTTGGCAATGTGAACATAGAAAGAGCATTGTGTGACTTGGGTGCAAGTGTTAGCATCTAGCCACTTCCTATTGCTAAGAAACTCGGCTTACAAGACATGATTCCTACCTCCATGACATTGCAACTTGCCGATCGATCGGTCCAATATCCTAGGGGTGTAATAGAGGATTTACCGGTAAAGGTAGGGAATTTATATATACCATCGGACTTTGTGGTATTAGATATTCCGGAGGATCAACAAACTCCAATAATCCTTGGAAGACCCTTCATGGCAACAGGGAGAGTAATGATCGATGTGAAGAACGAACGACTCTCTTTCAATGTTGGAGGCAATGTAATTGAGTTTTCCTTGACGGGTATCTTGTCTAAGCCAATGTTTGAAAGTGCTTATTCGGTGGATATTCTAGAAGATGTTATCCAAGATGCTAATGGTCTATGTTCGGGGGAAGTTGTTGAAGAGGACTATGAAGCTATACCACCACTCCTTGATGAAGATGAGGGTAAGAACCCTCCAAAGGTAGACCTTAAACCCTTAACCCCCTCCCTTGAATATGCTTATCTTGATGAGGAAAAGGCACTTCCCGTGATTGTCAATGCTAACCTAGACCTTGAGCAAAAAGAAAAACTTTTAAATGTCCTTAAAATCAACAAGAAGGCACTTGGGTATAACATTGATGACCTTGTGGGTATCGATCCTAGAGTGTGTATGCATCGCATTGCACTAGAGGATGGATACGCACCTAGTGCCCAACCTCAAAGGAGAATGAATGACAAATTAAGGGAAGTTGTGAGAAAGGAAATTGATAAATTGCTTGAGGCCGGAATCATATACTCCATCTCGGGAAGCGAATGGGTGAGCCCGGTTCAAATCGTCCCTAAAAAGGGCGGTATAACCGTGGTAGAGAATGAGGGTGGTGAACTTGATAAGTGATATTTTGTTCTAATTTATCCCCCGTTTTAGCTCGATTTCTATACGATTTATGCACTTTGTTAAGTGATTAACGAGCTAATATTGCTATTCTAGTTGTTTTGCGTGTTTTGACTCGTTTTATAGGAAATAAAGCGGTTTTGCTATATTTTCCTACTTTATGGAGCAAAGACACTAGGATACGAGTTTTCAAGGAATTGATGATAGCCAGTTCACGATTTGATTACGATTCCGCTACATCCTTCCTCGAACGAACTCAATTTGGATTTTGGCTTTGAACTTTAAAAGGAAATATCAACCCAAGTCAAGAGAAGATCAGCCCAAGCCCAATTTCGTATTGCATTGACCAAGACCAAGGCGTAGGATTCCGTGCCTAAGATGAAAAGACGGAAAATCCATCTTACATATAAACCCGATCGGATTGCCATATACCCGATCGGGTATTTCTGCAAGAGGACGTTACTTGGCTCTTCTTCAACCGAGCTTAAATGAGTGCATTAATGCTTTGACTAGGGTACGAATTTGGACGAGGGATCAGCAGCCATGCATCCCTATAAAAGCTAATGATCATCACACACAATTATCATCTAATCATCCAAGCATCTAAGAATCCAATTATCCATTATCATCTTATATCATATACTTATCATCTTTTCATATCTTTTAGCACACTTTCTTACAAGTTTTAGAATATAGTTTATTTCTTAGTATTTCTCTAGTGTTTTCATAGCTTTTGTTATTGGATATTTGTTCTTACTTTCGTTCTTATATACTCATATTCCAACTCGGTAATTCTCTATCTTTTATTATGCAATTTTCATCATGAACTTTAAACTAATTAGTATTTTTTTCATATTGTTGTTGTTAGGAAATCAATCTAAAATTAATCTAGTTAAAACCGAAATATTATTTAACATGTCACATTATAATTTACCTAATCATATAATCATAGAATTCATCACTAGAATCATTATTAACATAGTCACCATAATCACTTTAGTATTTACATTTCATAGTCAAATTTCAAACATCTTTTTCTTATTAATTTACTTAATCACATAATCACATAAATTAGATTAATTCTAATATTGTAAAATTATCATTGTGTAAATAAAATAAATAGAGTTGTAATATTGAAATGATTTACGAGTTAAATGAATTAAAAAAAGAGTAGATATCATTTGAACCATCTAGTTGTTTCTTCCTTTGGTTGTGTCAAATTCTATAACTATGTTTAGTGGCCATAAACAATTGTTTGTATTAGTCAATTTCTATCTTTATAACGAGAGTTGGGATGGGAATTAGGACTGCCAATAGGGGTTTAGTGACCTAACCATGCTGAAAGGACGTTAGGACCCACTAAAAGGTCGGTAAGAATCCGAAAGGAATATACCGCTACAAGGCCTAGACAATCATAGTAATTCTAATGTTGGTATCAATGAAACTTTTAATTAGTTTTACATGTATTTCTCTTTCACTATATCAACTTGATTAGTTAGTTTATCTTACAGTATTAGATAGCTTATTTTGTTATTATCTAGTTAGTTTACTTTATCGCCTTTCTATTATCGTTGTTAGATAGTTTACTTTATTATTATTGTCTAGTTTATTAGTTTAGTTAGTTAGGCTTTCAATATTGTCATTTAAATATCGTTTTTAGTTAGAATTTAGTTGTTGTTATTCGGATCAGAGGGTTTCCCCGATCGGGTACGTGACAACCCGATCGGGTAAGTCTTCTGTTCTGAGTTTTTCATTTGCAATTTACATATTTGTTATTTACATATCGTCATTTACATACGTGTTATTCTATTTTATGTTAATAGCTTATACAACCACCTCAAGTGACTCGAACTTAAACGAAAATCAATCGATAGCAATTCATAGTTAACACGTACTCCCTGAGGATCGACACCCTACTTCCCTAATTACATTCCTTATGTTGTTAGCCTAAGTGCGGGTAATTATTTTTGTATCGGGACCGCGACATGACCGATCAGAACTCATCTCCACCCGACCGGTCACGGGATGCAGAATGTGCATTGATTACCGAAAGCTTAATTCTGCCTCAATCAAAGATCATTTTCCTTTGCCTTTCATTGATCAAATGCTCTAGAGGTTGGCAAATCATGAGTATTTTTGCTTTCTTGATGGTTACCCCGGGTTTTTCCAAATTCCCATTCACCCGGATGACCAAGCAAAAACTACTTTCACATGTCCTTATGGTGTCTTCGCATATCGGAGAATGCCATTTGGACTTTGCAATGCTCCCGGGACATTTCAAAGGGCTATGATGTCTATCTAGTCTAACTACATTGAGAAGTCTATGGAGGTGTTTATGGACGATTTTAGTGTCCATGGCACCTCATTTGATGATTGTTTGAAGAACCTCTTTCAAGTACTCCAAACTTGCATCCAATTTAACCTTGTTTTGAATTGGGAAAAATGCCATTTTATGGTACAAGAGGGAGTTGTTCTTGGTCATGTCATTTCTAAAAAAGGGATCCAAGTGGACAAGGCAAAAGTTGAGGTGATTGAGAAACTTCCCCCACCCACAAATGTCAAGGGTGTGAGGAGTTTCTTAGGTCATGCGGGTTTTATAGGCGTTTTATAAAAGATTTTGCAAAGATTGCTAAACCCCTCACCTCACTTCTTGTCAAATACACTCCCTTTACATTTGATGATTTTTGCCATGAGAGTTTTTTTAGGTTGAAGCAAGCTTTGGTATCGACTCCAATCGTGCAACCTCCCAATTGGGACCTCTCTTTTGAGTTTATGTGCGATGCTAGCGACTTTGCCTTGGGCGCGGTTTTAGGCCAAAGGCACGAGAAGAAGCTTCATGTTATAGCCTATATGAGCAAGACCTTGGACAATGCTCAATGCAACTACACCACCACGGAGAAAGAGATGTTGGCGGTGGTGTATGCATTTGAGAAATTTCGGCCTTATCTTCTTTGCTCTAAGATGATTGTTTTCACCGACCACACCGCCATCAAGCACCTTATGGTGAAAAAGGAGGCAAACCAAGATTGATTTGTTGGGTATTACTTCTACAAGAATTTGATATGGTGATCAAGGATAAAGCGGGTGCCGAAAATGTTGTTGCGGACCACCTATCAAGATTAACCCAAGAGGATAGAGGAGATGTAGAGGATGGGGTTCCCATTAATGAGTGGTTTCCCGATGAGACTTTATTGGCAATGCTCACTACCGACCCTTGGTATGCGGACATCGCAAATTTTTTATGCTCTAATTTCATTCCGGGGGATTTCAACCACCAAGCTAGGAAGAAACCGACCCTTGGCAATGCTCACTACCGACCATTAATGAGTGTTTGATGTTTGGGGAGTGGATTTTATGGGACCGTTTTCTACCTCCTTTGGCAACCACTACATCTTGGTTGCGGTAGATTACGTGTCCAAGTGGATAGAAGCTATTGCCGCTCCCACCAATGACTCAAAAGTGGTGACCAAGCTATTCAAAGATTATATCTTCCCAAGGTTCGGTGTTCCAAGAGCCGTGATAAGTGATGGAGGTTCTCATTTCATTAACCACACCATCTATGCTCTACTAAAGAAGTATGGGTTAGACACAAGGTCGCACTTGCCTATCATCCTCAAACAAATGGGCAAGTGGAGGTGTCCAA